>CM035170.1:21069935-21303580 GCA_020205615.1 Panax quinquefolius | reverse complement strand
AATAATAACAAATAATATTATACTATTCAATATTTAATTCTTTCAAGTATTTTAGAAAGGATCCGAATTTCTTGGTCGTTACAAAACTTCCTTAGACATTGACAATAATGCTATCTAATAATATTATTCAAATAATATGAATTATTGATCTGATAATGGGAAATACTGTGCAGTGATAATTATTGAAACAACAATAATATAAAATATCAACGTAGCAATTATTGAATCAATAAAATAAAATATTGAATAAGAATTATCGTAACAATTATTGAGTGGTGCCTTCACGTAAGAATCAATAATTCAAAAATATTGTGCAATACTGTCACAGGTGTACTCATTGTGCAACCACGCAGCGTACATCGTATTTTAACCACCGGGTATTTCAACAGTGTTAACGGTAACAACTGCGACGTTATTTATAAAAACTCAAACTTGTCGTTATCTTCATCCGACCAGTTTTTTGTTATGGGCACCACAAATGGTTGCGTCGTCGTACAAATATTTCCTGACAGCAAGAATATTCCACGACCAAACGAATATTCCATGACAACAATGAATATTTTATAACCACTTGCTTATTTTGCAAAATTTGCACATTTCACCCATAACCAAAGCATTATATCAAATTAACACCTTATTATTCACAATAATAAATAGAGAAAATTCGATTTTATTCATTAAAAAGTTGGGGTCTTACATACGTGATCAACCCATCATATAACCCCATTTCAGGATATGTTCACGTTAGACTCATTCATCAGATTCCGCACCAAAATAATTTGGCTTAGCATAACTTTATCAAAGAAAGCTTGATTTTCTTTTAAACATAACATACCATTCGTCTTAACCAAATCAAATAGCTTAGACCATACCAATAAATTGGACATCAACTTGAAACATTCATCTAGTAAAATCAATTGACATCGACTACTTCTTTAAATTTTTTCACAATACATCAAAACGTTTCATGACGTCATGATACCGTACTTTTCACAGTACATTGAGGACTTCATCAGTTTATGACTTCATCATTATACATCATACCATAGCGGGTTGTTGATTATAAGATCACATCCAACACCAGGTACAATTGCATTAATAACCATCTTTGCATCAATTGTAGTGATGATATAAAATTCATTTTGATAGTTCAAATCAATTTCTGTCTAGCCGAAGCAATTAACATAGACATACCAAGAATAGTTCTTTTAAAATCCATTGGTTCCAAAAGTTTACCAATTCTTTCATTTTCAAAACGCACATATAAGCAAGATTTCAATAAACTTCAAAATCTAGCATAGTTAGATGACTTGGAATATTCTATTTCTCCATCTTCCTTCATTGTCTTACTTGCGATAATACTTAATCTTCTCTAGCACCTTCAATGCTAAGTCTACTAAAAATAACTCGTTTCCAGTCTAAACTTTCATATACCTTAGCATAGTCCATCAACTTACCACACTTTATGTGTTTAGGAACTTTCCACAACTGTATGTATTTAAGAACATATCTTCGTAATATGTAATCCAAGAACAAATAAAGGACTATCCATATGCTTAGGGCTCATAAACATAGCATATAACTATGAGTTATAAACTTTTCATCAGTATGAGTTTCAAGAACTCGCACATATCTTAACATTCTCTACCTATCAAGTATATACATGAGAAAAGATTCACCTTCTCGCCATATATATATCGATAGCGTGACCTATTCCAATGATTATCACTGTAATAACTAAGTAGTCACAAACCCTTTCCCATTCAGAGGTTCGTACTACTTAGCTATCACATGAGTCCTCAATCGAAATCTTATAACTTCTTACTTTTTCTTTACTTAATACGAATTTTCTTTAATTTGTATGCTATCATGTACAACTCAATCTAAGTTATTCTTCCCGTACTACTTTATAGTACCATTCATTTATAGCATTAGCTGTAAATCATCCATCGTTTAACATAACATCTGTTATTACGATTCAATATGATCACGTGGTGATCTTCTTCCTTAATCGTTTAACTCAACGATTTTCTTCTCTTTTTCTCTACGATTATAGTCTTAGGTACTCATACCTAAGATTTATAACCTATCAGCTCTGATACCAACTTTTAACACCCCAAAATTTGGTCTATCTTCACACCCAAATTCCGTGTATCACGAGTACATCTCATTCCAAACATACATCATTATATGTTAAATATAACAACATACATTCTCAAATCTCAGGTTCTATTACCTTATAAACTCATTTATTACAAATAATGATAATTACATTATTCTTTACATCTTCTAAGAGTGACTTTTATCCACTACCAAGGATACATCATAGTTCATTAAACTAGTCTATAGTTCAATTAAACCATTCTACACTACAAGTTTTTGCTTGATCTTCACACTCATTCATATAATGAATGACACTTCATCTGGACACCGATCAGCTTGATCTTTATGGGATCTTTATGTTTTTTCTACTCGTACGCTGAAAATGTTTTTCATTTAAAGCAAGTTTGAGCATTCAATTGCCCAGCAAGTCGTAGTAGTTAAATAAACAACTTCAAGAATTTAAACATTCTTTTAAGTCTTCAATAACCGAACAAAGGATATGAAGCAGCTTGCATAATAGGAATAATCTTGATTCCTATCATTTTAAAACATTTATCACATTCTCTTTGAAATACTTTCATTCTTATACCTTTTCCATACATATCATGTCTGGCTAGAATCATTCACACAGACTTAACAATAATGGTTCATGTATAAATAGAACATACTAATATTGAACAGTTCAATCACAGAACATCTCATCTCATAGAAACACCGAAGTGTTCAAGTTGTAGCTCAAGGCCTCATACATACTACCACCTTGTACATACATCGCACACATGCACATAGATAAAACTTCTCATGTTCAACATCTTAGAAGTTTAAGAAACTAGCATTCATATTAAACATGAATGAAGTTAGGAAACTTGCCTTACGCACAGCTATAGCTTACGCTGAACTGCTCATTCCAATCCCTAATTAACACATTAGGAAAAAACACATACACCAATTAGTCGTATACTTGACTTACGCATTGGTTTACTTAATTTTACTTCTTAGAGTTTGCGTTCTTGCAATCTAAATTTACGCAACCTACTTTCTTTACCAGTTTATGGCTTCATGACATACGGAGATGTCTTATTCATACGATCATCATCTTTGATGATTTACATTCTTATCTTCTTCTTATAACCTTTCTAGGACTCAGTACACATCGCGTCCCTGCTAGTAGTCCATATGGTACTCTAAGTGGTTTCCCATAAACAACTAACAAATAAGTTCCCGTCTCATCTAAACTGTCTTTCACAATGAGTTAGATCGGTTGCCAGTTTCATATATACCTCCACTCTTTAAAGGAATTGTTTAGCCCAGCTCCCATATGTCAACCATCAAAGATTACAGTTGTACCATGACCTAAACTTTATCTTAACTTATCCAAACCATTAAACTATAATGTTCGTTAAGTCAACCTTTTTATTCCTTATGGCTTTCTGGCAACTAAATGCCATACTTCAGGATTCATTTCTTATCATTTAAGTCATACAGTCATCTGTATACATAGAACGATCATTCAACATTAATTCTATGCATTCATAGCGTTAAGCATTTTACGTCACCTTATTCATATCTTACAAAGTCCGGTTCGTTCGACTCGGAACGTCCTTCAAGTTATTATTACTAACTCGGCTTCTTTACGTTATACGTTATTGTCTTTAATTTCGTTTCTTCATTCTTCATTACCTTACAGTCAAACCATACATGGAGTGTAGGTTCTGCTCGTTTAATAATCGCGTACACTCAACCCTCACGTTGGCTAGAGTGTTTAACGCTTACTTTATTCTAACATTCTCTATCGGACTCACATGCGGACTTTCATTACCCTTATTACCGTTCGTTACGTCTTTCTCGATAATTCATATCTTACTTACTACATTCGTCAACGTCTAAGGAATTACAATCATAGCGATCCCATATGTTCGTTTTATCGCGGCCACGGTCCCCGGATATTGGTTATGTAATCAACGTTTACATTAATTATCTTTTAATCCCGTTCATACCTTACTAAAGGTTTAAATCACTTGTTTAAGTGTTACATTACATGAACTAAATATTCATTATTCTTTCTTACACGTCCCCCAGGAATTGAGCAATTAAACTCTTTTTAGTGGGCTTCGCTCTGATCGGTACTTGTGCGGCGGCTTGCTCCTCCTTTCCTTTTTGCGTTGTACATGTGAGTCTCTCGATACTTTCTTCCTTGGTGCGGGCTTGGCGCGCCAAATCCTCTCTATCTCTCGATCATGGTATGGCCACTCGTGATGTCGATGGCCCAGTTGGAGGCCAAGGGGGCCGCCTCCCAAGGCTTTAGCTGGTGCCTGTAGCAAAGCAAGAAACTTTGAAATTTTTCTAAGTCTTTGAACTAGTTTGAGACGCTTACTTTGAAATCTCATAACTTCTTCGTTATAAATCGGAATGAGGTCATTCCAAAGCCATTTTGTTCCTTGTCTTACGCACTTTAATTTCCCTTGGACAAATATTATTCTGAACCCGTTAACATTCCATTCAATTGGCTTAAATTCTATCTTTTGTTCGTTTTACGCTATTAACGTTTCTTCGTCCGTTCATCCGTAATTCGGCCATCCGAACTCGGAACTCATTCGGTCTTCAGTCCACGACTCATGTATTCTAAGTTCTCTTACATTCTTATGAAACCCTACACACTCGAGTTCATTTACACACTTTCTATTTCTCGTTTGTCTTTTATAAAATTTTTGCCATAACTTCGTTATAGCTAAGTTTAATCCATTCTTCATGAACGTTTCTATCGTTCCTAACCAAGCAATAAGCAACTAACTTATACACGATGGTTTTAAACTTGTCCATAAACAACGTTCTTCGTGTTCTTCGCGTTCTTCATTCGTTCTTCATTTTTTATCGATATTTTGATTACGATTTCACTTTTCCTTGGAATTTGATGTTATAAAACACCATTCCTTACTAATTTCACCGAATCATTCATATGATTCATTCGGATCATTCAAATTCATTACGAATCTTATACTTCCTTAAGAAATTTATAAACTAAACTTCAAATTCTTATTTCTACATTTTCTCATGATTTCAACCATATGAAACAATTTTTAACATCTTTTACTTCTTATTCTCATTAAACTATGTTTTTAACATATAAAACTTAAAAAGAATTAACTTATAAGTTAGGTTTTTAATTCTTATCTTCTTTATTTTTCTTTCTCTAGACAAAGCCGACGATTCACAAGCTTTTCTACTTCTCGAGCTTCTTCGATTCGAGCATCCATGATCTTTCTTTTCCTTCTTCTTCTTCTCCAAGCTCTCAAGCTTTCTCTCTCTCTCAAAGTGTTGGTTGATTTCAAAGAAATCAACTAACACTTCTATTTATAGATTTTCAAAGCTAAGTGCAAAATAGTCATTTTGCACCTAAGGTTACTATTCACACCTCCTTACTCCACCTCCTTACTATTCAAGACGCTTCATTTGGAAGCTTCGTGCTTCTGTCTTTTAGAATTCATCCGATAGTTTGAAAAACTGCGATTTTTGGAATCCAAATATTTTTGGATATTTCGCCTTTCCTCTATAGTTTAACTTTTACGCATTCTTCGGAACTTCGAAAAACTGAAAAACACTTTTTGACGTTAAGCGTTTTTCTTCACGTTTTCCCCTAATGTAGCTAAACAGATGTAAAGTACATAACAATACTTTTCATTTTTTTTATTTCGTCGATTTCTACACATTTTTCGCGAAAAACTTTTATCGACTTACTTAACTTTTCACGATATATTATCGTCAAAATCTTTTGACGGAATGTCATGTCGACATAACAAACTCTCGGAAAGGCTTAGGTTATTCAAACCTTAACCCTTAGGTTTCGTCGGGTGAATAGTTCCTATTTCGACTTTTTCCCCGGAAATATTTTTGTTCCCGAAAAATTTTTACTTTCGTCTTGAAAATTCATATTCATTCAGTCTAGCTCGTAGTCAGAATCCTCCCGTATTATAATCATCCTAGGTTATAGAACGATTAATAAACACATAGCACATAATATTATTAATAAAAATTAATTTTATTAATAACTAATTCTTTAAACTTAAATCCTGGACAATCCGATTTTCCTCGAGTTGTCACATTTCCCCTACCTTCTCTCATTGTCCCAAGAAATTCTCATTCTTGTATTAATAGTTTTTAACTTCCCATAAAGGGGTAGTGATGGAATTTCAAACAATTTTTACTTGGTAAATGATACTTTCTTAATCTATATGCAAAAACCTTAAACGACAATCTTTTAGGAACGGAGGTAGTATATAACATACATATACATATATACTCCCCTATAGTTTATACATACATATATATAAGCATTAAATTGGTGAGTCTTCCTTCATTTTAGCATGAACTTTCAGTTTGCATGAAGGGTTGGATAGTTTATGCTATTAGGAGTGACGGGTAAGTGACTTTATAATAAAATATTCTTGTAGCTTAGTTGGTTTGAGTATTTGTTTAAGGACTGTGGGAGGTCTAGAGTTCAATTCTCAAGGAGAGCATTATTTTATTTATTTTTTTAAAAAGCCCATGTGTCGAACCGGGCCACCCGTAGGCGGGCCACAACGGGCCAGGCCAAATTTGGGTTGGGTCAAAATGGCCCAAGTTTTCATGGCCTAAAAAATTTAAGCCCAAAGCCTAATTTTTACGGGCCAGCCCGGCCCGCGGGCCTGGACCAATTTTACCAGGTCTACGTAGGATGGTTATTTGTCCCCCAATTTATAGGGTCGTTTGATCGCAACTTGACTAGACAAACTTTTTGGTAGTTGACTAGGTGGATTTAGACTTTAGGGTAAGGTTAAGTTATGATTTCATTTCTCGCGAATGTATGTAGACATAATTAATTTAAATTACGTGGTATTGATTTATTCTTGTTGTAGCACCAAATTAGAGTTAGGAATAACTAGATGTGATTCTTCTTGTTCCGGTCTTGGCGAGAGCAGATCTAAGTAAGAGGCAGGGGCAATTGACCTCATTAAATTTTTAAAGAATCAAAGTGAAAGAGAATAAAATTTTAGTGTGTTAAATAAAAATTTTAATGTTTAAATTGAAAAATATTAAATTTTTCAAAGTTTATATCCTATACTACTTGACCACTTAAATACACTCTATCTACCAGTTTCTCGTCAGCAGTTTGGCCTAGTTATTCCAACTAGTTCAACTTTAGAGAAAATTCAATATGATGTAATTTTATTTTTTTAAATTTATAATTTAACAAATTTAGCTTTGAGATTTTTTTGTAACTACTTGTGGATTTTTTTTGTTTTGCTTGTGGATTTTTGTAACTAATAAAAATCAGACTATCATGCAACAATTTTAAGTATTGAAGCCTCAAAAAATATTCATGTAAATAATATTTGGAAATTATTTAGTTTTATAATTTATTTTACTATATTTTAATTTTTTGTAGAATTTTGATCTTTTCAGATTTGACCTGACCTAAAAAGCTGGATCTCAAGAGCCCCTTAGATCTGGTCTATATGAGCTTTGATCCAATATAATTCAAAGTTCTTGTTTGAGGTTTGATTCTGCAAGACAATGGCATGCTGTTAATTAGGACTCTCATGGAAGTTCTAGATCTCTCTGGTTTAGGAATTAGTAGAGTATTTCTCTCTAGATTTCTAATGTTTTGCGGTACGAGATAAGTTAATAGAAAAAATAAGTGATATATAATAATTATAGGCTATGTTTGTTTACAAGCATTATAATCCAGGTATGTAGGATTAAATTCAAAGAACGTGCTTAGTTAAAGTGTAATCTAGGCACGAGGCAAGTTTCCTAACCCTACTTGTCATTATTGTTCAAGTTTATTATTTACCCGAGTAAATTATCATTACTATTATTCAAGTTCAAATGTTATATTAAAGATTTATTATCTTTTCAAAGCATGATTCAGTTATACAATAATTGTTCTATTGTATACTTCTTGAGTTTATTATTCGAATTGAATATCATTATTGTTGAACCTTATTAGACTAGTGAACTTTATTGATTCAACTAGTCCTTAGTTGATGAACGTTCTAAATTTCAGAACCCTTATTGAATTATCAAACCAAACTTCCTTTAGTGCGGATTGAATGTCAACCGAGATGAACAACCCGTAAAGGGATTTACTTATCGTTAAGCGTTAAGATATTGTGTGCGCGATGTATGGTACTAAGGGCTAATCCCCCTAAGTACAAGTAGTAAGGTCCATAGTCTTATAACTGTTAAAGGTTTCAAGTATAACCCTTGATAACCTAGGACATAGTTCAAGGTCTTATGACCCTTAGAATTCTTTTGATTCTTGCTATTCATTCTTGATTCAAAGTTGAGCTTTTATTCAGATGTCTTTGATTTATTCGCATGTTATTATACTGTTATTTCATTATTATACTTGTGGGCAATAGTGCTCACTCTTGCTTAATAATAACATTGCAGTTAAGAACGAAAGAACTGCTGAACCTTCCACTAGTAAGGGCAAAGGCAAAGTTAGCAAGTGATGAAGACTTGTTATTTTATTAGATGATGTATTTATGTTTAAGACTTGAGTTAATGATGTTGTTAAGACTTATTTGTTTATAATTCCGCACAGATGTTTAAGGTTAGTTTAACCTGAGATTGTATTATTATTATTCAGATGTTGTAACCCTTAAGGGGAAGAATTTTATTATATCTATTGCATGGTTCACATTTGTTATGAGTAGATAGATAGATGATATTTGTACAGTGAACACGAAATCCCGTGGAATTGAAGTACCCGGATTTGGGGGTGTCACAAAAGGCAAACAAGTAGGCATAAAAGGGGAGCTCAAAGGTTGAAGCCTTTAATTGATGACATAAAAGCCTTTATTTGATGAATTTAATGAGAAGAAAAGTGGGTACTTTTGCAAAAAATATGGATTGGAGAATGGTAGAATCACTGTTTGAGAGAGAATTTAAAGAAGGATGCTCATTCGAGGGTAATGAATAGTAATCGAAGCCAACGATTTGGAACAACTGGGTTTAAACGTATAATGAGACTTTTGCAAACAATGACATAGATTCTCATACATTGCAGATGGAGAGTACCAAAATCACTCTTGACATCACAAATGAGAAGGTGGATTGAGGGATTAACACCAGTAAAGAGGCTGGTTTTGTTACGTTGATGTGGAAATTCATATTAACGATCGGACATACAATATAATACCAATGTATAAACGAAAATTATAATAATGTATTGAGCTGACCACATAACATCCATGTAAATATTAATAAAGCAAGTTGAATATACCTGGGGTAAGCTGCTTTAGCATATTATCTTGAACTTATGCCCACTTTTCCTCTAGTTCCTGAACAACCTCTTCCATTGAACCCTAAAAAGATTCATAAGGATTTGTTCGAGTATCTGAAAGATCAAATTTATGTATTTTGCTTAAGTATCAATCGTGGCAAGAGAGATATAAATAGAAGGAAGTAAGTAATGACAATATTTTATATATATCACCAAACTTACCAAAATTATGACATAACTGATGTATCCACAAAGGACCTTGTCTATGTCTTCTTCATGTATTTTCACGTGTCAATACATTAAAACTTACGAACATTTTCTCAAACTCAATTTATCAATCACTTAAAATGCACTACCCAACCATGCATAAACTAAAAAAACATCTTAAGCAATTACACTATTTTACGAAACAAAAGGTCAGTAAAATCAAGTCAGCAGAAATTAATATTATCTACATATTTAGAGTCCTCTAATTTTGGAATACCAATACCTCAACTCTGGGCCCATGTGTGCATCTACACATATTTACACCTTGACAAAGCTAACAAATTTGAAGGGATATATAAATCGAAAATAATCCAATCAAATGAAGCACTGTGTAAACTAATCTAAAATGTTGAGTGGATATTTAGGGTTTTTGAATTGATTACTTAAATTAACAGGTAATTAAATCTTGTAACAAAATTAGCATTTTGATTTTGGGAAACAAGCAAATACATTTTATCAAGAGTCTTGTTATATACACCAAAAATTTATGTCCATACAGAGGAATATAGATATATGAGATATGAGAGAATGAAGAAGACCCCACGTTAATTTATTTGTAAAATCCATATATAAGAGAGGGAGGGAATTATCAAAGTTTTTTCTAAGAATTGCGGTATGTACAACATTCAGAGAGGCATCCCTTTGGTCTATGATGTTAGCAAGAGAAGATCACTTTGTTGTCAAATGGGGCTTCTTCACTACCATAGAATTAAGGTCTGGATTGACGTTGAGAAGAGAGCAAGAGGTGAGTGATTGAATTAAGTAACGAAGGGGAAATTGAACCATTTTGACAAAGGTTACAGAGAAATTAGAAGCATAAGATGAAGATGAGGGAAGTGAAAGAAAGACGATAATTTGTGGGTGAGGAATCGCTCTCTTCTTCGACTGATAATCCTATTCGAAGAATTAGAGGGTGGCCTTGCTGTGTGTTTAAGATTTAGGTGATGTTTGTTTACCTCTTAAGAGGTCTTAATAGACCACCTCTTATTCGCTAAGAGGGTAACTGTTGTTTGTTTTGTTTTTTTTACATCTGAATGCCTCTAAATGGTTGAGATAGAAAATCAAATCTAAATTATTTAGACATGCCTCTAAATGATTTTGTTATTTTTTAGACACAAATACCCTCTTCAATATTATCAATTTTCAATATTACCCTTTTCAAGAAAGTTCCTTTCTAGTGAGAGAAAACAAAACCCTAACTCTCTAACTCTATCTCTTCTCATATTCCAAATTTTTTATCATCCCAAAATCTCGTTCGCTAAAGGCATGGGAATCGGGGTGGTGGGGCCACTACAACAAAAAGGCTTATCAGCGACCGCACATCTGCAACCGCATATAGTCGCAGATGGGTATTAGCTTGACACCTGCAGGTAGCTACTATTAGTCATAAAAAAAATCTAGTCATTTGAAATGACATCAGCAACCAACAATAGCGACCACATTTGTTAGCGACTGCAATCAGCGACCTCAGTTGTCGCTATTCTGACTCATGCTGAGTCATCTGTCAGATGTGATGTGGCACACGTGGCAAATGACCGTTAATAGAGACCATGATGTTGTTAACTTCTAAGGACCTTACTTGGCGCTATATCTTGTATTAGCGCGATCGCGCTGTCATTGACTTTGTTATTTTTTTTAATATTTTTCCTATTTTATTGATTTCCCAAAAATAACCTGCTTTGTACCTGCTTTTTATCCCAACACACAGCAGTATATATAAGCATCCATCCATCCATGATAACTACTATATGATAAACATCCATCCATACAGTCCAAAGAATGAATCTAAACCAACACAACACAATACAATCGTAAACATCCATATAATAGAATCGTAAACCAATACAGTCCAAAGATGTTTAACTTACGTGCTTTCTGGAGGAGGACGGATCTGTATAAGAATGCGATCATCCGTATTAGCCGGGGCCTTCAGCACATGATTAGGGCCCTGACCCAACCCCGCTTTTTCGTCTTTGCGGAGTTCGTAAGACATCTATAAATAAAAAAATTAGGATGTTAGTATGAAATTATGAATGACAATTAATTGTATGAAATAGTTAACTACGATTACCATAAGTGAAAGGTACATAAACATGACTGCAAAATAGTTAACTACAACAACTATAAATGCTATAGTTAAGGATATAGAGAACATTCCTATATAGAGAACATAAATGAAAGGTACATAATTATGAACTAAACATGAACATAAACATAAACATACATTTTGTACAATTAAAACTAAACATACATTTTAATGAAAATCGTTGTCTGATGAGTCAGAATCATTTTGTACAAGTTTCGGAGATTCATAACCATCTTCTTCAGATTCTGTGTCAGTGTCAGTCAATAACTCTTCCTCAATATCACTGTCATCTGGCACAATAACTGTCTTGGGATCCAATTCATTAGGTTCATCTCCACCCTCTAACTGGATTACATCATTGTTGTCCTCTATATTTATTATAGGAGGTCTCTGAAGCATTTCCTCTTGGTAGAAATCCCCGTCTATTACTTGGACACGACTACGCGCGGGAGTATGAATTACAACTTGCCAATCTGTAGGCGATCTATCCTTTTTCCTAATAGGACTAGGAGTGTAGTATACTTGTACTATTTGAGTTGGTAAAACAAACGGTTCTTTGGAGTACGCAGACCTATGCAGGTCAATATCGACGATTCCATGTTTGTCAACACGTATCCCTTTTTCTGAATCAAACCAATGGCACTTGAACAAGTGAATATGACCCCCTTACGTGCCCTTGTATGAAAACTCTACGATTTCCTCCAACTCCCCATAAAAGGCACGACCAAGCTCATTGTAACAATCTCTTTGGACACACACTCCAGAGTTCTTTATTCTTTTACCGCGCCCATATGCCTTTGTACGAAATTCACAACCATTTATTTTGTAACCATTGCGAGTGACTTGGTCCCTGTCTGGTCCCATAGCTAGGACTTGTACATTAGCCGGAATCGTTGATCCCTCAGTCAAAGCCTACAAAAACTCAATCTTATTAAATGAAGTCATAGTTAACATGGAGTATATATATATATATATATATATATATATATATATATATATATATATATTACGTGCTTAAAAATTGAACTTACTTTGTCCTTTAGCCAAAGTGCAAAGTTTTTATCCGATTGATTTGAATATCTTTATCGGTTATGCTTGGGGATGCTTCACTTTTAACTCGTCATCGACAATCTATACCATGTTATAAACATTAACATATTGGAATAAATTTTCAACTTAAAAGATAAATTATCAAGTTTACATGTGTACCTCACAAATTCGTCAATCTCCTCACAATTGAGAAGAATGTAAGTATGTGTAGCATGTAATTCTTGCTCAGAGAAGAATATGCGCTTCCCTTTTCCATAAGCGCGGCCCGATAGACCAAATACAGAGAGTCGACCATTTAGTTCAACATTTCCTCCATCATCATGTCTCGATACTCGATTGGCCTTTGTCAAGACTTCGTCCGGAAAATAGTCTGAGACAAACGTAGATATCTCATCGAAACTGTATGCCTCGCATATCGACCCCTCGACATAAGCTCTATTCTTCACCTTTCTCTTAAGGTTTCCCATCACCCTTTCGAAAGGGTACATCCATCTATATTGAACTGGACCCCCAACACGAGCTTCATAGGGAAGATGGATTTGTAAATGCTCCATGGAGTCAAAAAAACCAGGTGGGAATATTTTTTCCAGTTTACACGTGATCTCTATGATGTTCTTCTCAAGTACAGATATGTCCTTCTCATTTAATGATTTTGAACATAAGTCTTTGAAGAAACGACTAAGATTCGTTAAAGCATCCCATATTTGTGGCATCAACCTTACCAAATGGGATAACCGGCAATCTCATCACACAATCTCGCATCTCCGTTCCCGACAATCGCGGTGCAGGCATATCATTGTCTACTTTCCCTTTCCTGAAGTGTTCTCTATTTCTTTGAAATAGGTGATCTACCGGTAAGAACCGACGATGACAGTCAAACCAACAAGGCTTTCGACCTTTTGATAGATTAAACGACTTTGTATGCTCCATATAATACAGACAAGCCAACTTCCCGTGTGTACTCCATCTAGCTAACATACCATAAGTTGGGAAGTCACTTATAGTCCACATAACCGCTGCCCTAAGGTTGAAATTTATTTTCATTGCAACATCCCAAGTCTGTACTCCATCCTCCCACAATACCTTCAACTCGTCTATAAGAGGTCTCAAGTAAACATCTAAGTTCTTTCCAAGACTCTTAGGACCAGGAACCACGAGTGAAAGAAACAAGTATGGTTGTTTCATACACATTCAAGGAGGCAAGTTGTACGAAGTAACAATCACAGGCCAATATGAGTACGGAACAGCTGAGTGGCCAAACGGATTGAAACCATCGGTGGACAATCCAAGCCTCACATTTCTAGGTTCCAATGCAAATCCAGGATGTGCTAAGTTGAAATCAGTCCAAGCCTGCCCATCTGCAGGATGATTTAGTTCTCCATCTTTAGCTGGAGATTTCACATGCCAACTCATATGTTCAGCTGTTCTTGAAGACATGTACAATCTTTTTAGCCGATGTGTTATTGGAAAATACCTTAGAATCTTAAATGGTATACTTTATTTTTTTGTAGTGACACTCATGGCTCATGTTGTGATCAGCCTTGATGTTAAGTAATGTCGCCACTGCAGACAATGTAGTGTGTTTGGTGCAACCATGCCATAATGGCTCGCTACCCTCGTCTAACAACTTAAAGAAGTCTTTGGCATCAAAATTCATAGGTTGCTCTCTACCTTGCTCCCAATCAAAATCTGGCCCTGCAATATCATGAACCATTTCATTCATATGATGAGTACTACTGCCCGAATTGTGTACTTGTGTGATGCCACCATCTCTCTTCTCTCTTTATGTGCCCACCAAAGATTCTTCGTAATTTCTCATGAACCCAGAAACAAGTAAATGATAGTTTACCATGTCTCTCTCCATATAATTTACATTCTTACACTTCAAACATGGACATCGTATATGCGACTTACCATTCATACATTCCGGGTGACTATACGATACTCCAAAAACATTTGGCAACCAAACTCTAAATTCACCAGAAGCACTTTTATCCGGGCACTTGACTTTAGTCGTGTCATCCAACTACGGTCTGAATAGAGGTCCATGATTCCACGGTACCTACTACAGAAAACATTATAAATGTTAACATATGACTTGAGCATACTTGTAAGCATGCATATGATTAACATTTAAGCATACTTGTAAGCATATGAGTTGAGCATACTTGTAATCATATGACTTGAGTATACTTATAAGAATCTGATTAACATTTAAGCATACTTGATGTTAACGAATGATTAACGAACGAAAGATTAACAGTCTCTTTATTGACCAAGTGTGTCTAGTTACCTTCTCTGTTGCACTAATAGTTCCCTAGCACTGCCTATTTTGGCTTAACAACCCCCTAATAGCTTACCATGCTAACAACCAAGCTTGGAGTGATAGTACAGTGTCGTATAATATGTGGGTTAATAAGACTAGTCCTAGCTAGGAAGTCAAATGAACAAGGGTAGTTTAGCTGTCTTCATCAACAATTTATTTCTTTTTGGAAGTCTACGGAGTGGAGTTATAAAACTAGCAACTTTATATTGGCCCCATTTACATTGGCACAACCCGAGAGTTCATAATTGTACATTTTATGTCTAAACAATCCACTAGTCATCTTCATTGTACCATCACTTGGGCTTATTTACCCATAGTCTTCATCCTCTTTCTTCCTTCCTTATATATATATATATATATATATATATATATATATATATAGAATGTTCTTGAGGTTAGTGTCAAATTCAAGCATTTATTATACCAGACCAGCTGCTGGACTTTGAGATTGTTGGTTCCTGCATGCTGATGCCAAGCTAAGCTAAAAAAATAATATATGTTTTAATAGACACTCCTATGTTATGGTGGTTTGTAGGTTGGAATCTTGTTTATGCTATAAACTCCACCAATTATTGGTAATATAATACCTCACATTTGAGTCTCTGTCGGGATGATAGTATTTTAGTATTAAACTTCACGCTAACATTGGTGATATTACTATTAATCACAAACCTCGCGGAACGTGAAAATCAATAGAATTAGTTATGCGTCATCTCAAGGACTGTTTCAAGACCTATTACTGTATTTGGAGAGGGAGGGAAATATGCTAATCCTCACATCTTGTCTTGGATAAAAGAGGTTATCCAATGAACTCTCCCAAACATACTGAATTTCTAATCGACTACAATTAAGTAACCCATAAATATAGCTCCTTATTAGGTGATACACAGACGTATAAGAAATCTTTGCTAAAATCAAGGTGAGTCTCAAGAAACAACCCAATTTTGAATAACACACAAGGTTGAATAACACATATTAAAACACATATTTAGTATATTCCCAATTTCAACACATATTAAAACACATATTCAGTATATTAAACACATATTAACCCTAAAAATAATTTAACCTAAAAATTTCAGTAATCTCATAAAACTTTTTGCAACAATTTCAGTATATTCCCAATTTCAATAAGAAGCTATAAATTTCAGTAATCCCAAATGCAATAATCCCAAATTCATACCACAATGAACTACTAGAATTCATACCCAAATTCATAGCTCTAAATTAACTCTTAAAACAAAAATTCAGTAGCAATATAAGATAATTTATTGTATGAACTAGCTTTGCCCCAAACTATTGTACAAGAAATTCAGTAGCAATATAAGATAGTGCTTTCATAGTTAGGTTACCTATGGGCAGCAATGATGGCGATGGTGGCAATGGTGGTGGGTGGCGATGTGTATGCGTCTTCTCCTTCTCCTTCTTCTCCTTTTTCTTCTCTCCCTCTTCTCTCTATTCGATCTCCCTCTTTTTTTTCTTTCGTTTCTGTTTCTGCGAATGACTGAAACTGTGTAAATTAAGTTTGATCAGTGACCGTTATCCGCGACCGCATGCGGTCGCTACTTTTTAATGACATGGATTTATCAGCGATCGCATGCGGTTCATTTGATATTAATGGTCAGACATACCCGGGCGCCCAACATTTTGTGCCAAATTTTACGAGGAAATGTGTGTTAGCGACCTCTCGTGACAACGATGCGGGATGGGGAAGGAGGGAGGGGGGGTGGGGTGGGGTGGGGTGGGGCGGGGATTGGGGAGAAGGGAAGAGGTGGTGGGGGGCAAGGCGAGGCGATGGAGGAAGGAGGAGGAGGAGGAGGAGGAGGTGGGGGGGGAGGTATGGGCGATGGAGGAGGGATGAGGGAGGAGGAAGGAGGTGGGTAAGGTAAGGGGGGCGGGGGCAGGTGGGCGGGGGTGGGGGAGGAGGGAGGAGGGAGAAGAAGAAGAATGAAGAAGAAGAAGAAAGAAGGTTAAAATAGTAAAAATATTTTATTCAGATATTTTAAAAAAATAATTATCAAACAACATTTTTTCATTCAGATACAATTCTATTTAGATACTCTAATTATTCAGATGTCTAAACTATTCAGATCTTAACAACTAATCTTATCAAACACAACCTTAGGCTCTAAAATATTGAAGAACATGTTGAAGGAGACTGAAAAGTGAGAAGAGAAGAAGAGTGATGAATTTAAGTGAGAAGGAAATAGAAAAGGAAGTGGCAGATGGGAGAAGGAATTCATTGAGGAAGGAAAAGGAATCGATTTAATTTTTATCCGAGATGGCTCTTGATTTTCAAATTGACCGAGTTAATTTTATAATTAACTGAGTTAACTCACCTATTTTTCAAATTGAGTGGATCTCCTGTGATGCCTTTATATATAAGGATTGATTATAATATAATTATAATGGAGTTAATTTCTAAAAATCATACAACAATTTAAAAAGTTATAAAGATACATTTGAATGCTACTAAAACATTTAACTAGTCTAACATATTATTATTATTAGTCTAACAGATTAATAATAATAATAATAATAAATTAATAACTTGATTAATAATAATAATCTAGCTTAAACTAGATTAATATATAAATGTACAAATGGTTTTTGAAACCTGGTTACATATATCATGTAAAAGTCATGGAAGTATTGTCCAGATTGACAGATTATTATTATTGAACTCTTATAAAAATTTAAATATTCAACAATTTAATATTTTTTAAATTATAATATTTTAAAAATATTTAAATATTATAGCATTTCAATAATTTATATTTAAATATATAAATATAAATATTCAATAGGACTTTAAAATTTTTTAAAATATTTTAACTTAATGGTGCAACAGTTTAATAATGTAAGGAGTATACTCTTTAATCTGTTAGAATAGTTTATTGGACTTTATGCAAAAATAAAACGAAGCAGATTTTGATCACTTCAGTCAAAATTTGTTTCCACCAAAAAAAGATTATAGTTTGATAAATTGATAGAATATTATGGTTATTTTTTTAAAAAAAAGGTTGAAGTTAATTTTGGTTAGCAATTTTAGTCCCAATTTTGAATATAATAGCTCTGAATTTCTCATCTCTTGATTGTATGGAGGAAAGAAAGGCAAAACAGGTGGGGTAGGAAACTGACTAGGGTCCACTTAGTATCCAGTCGAGCAGACATGTTTTCCAAAGTAGGGTTAAAGGAAACATTGTATGCAAATATTGTAAGACCCCAACTTTTATGAATAAAAATTTAATTTTCTCTAAATATCATTTTGAATAATAAGGTGTAGATTGGATATAATGTTACAGTTGTGGGTAATATTTATAAATTTTATAAAGTAAGCAAGTTGTCATAAAATATTCGTTTGATCGAAAAATATTCATTTTATCAGGGAATATTCGTACGACGGAACAATCATTGGTGGACCCCATAATAGAATTATTGTCGGATTAAGAAAGCGACAGAAATAACCTTTTTTATAAAAATAACGACAAGACTTTTACCGTTAACTGTTGAAATACTCGGTGATAAAAGTACAGTAATACGCGTGGTTGTACAGTAGCACACAATATTATATAATATCTTTGATTATTGATGTTTACGTGAGAAGTTACTTAGTTTTATTCAATTATTGCAACAATAGTTAATGCATAGTATCTCATATTATTGATTCAATTATTATCACAGTATCATTTGCACAATATTTTATATTATTAAATTAATAAATAAGACGACACAATTATTCATATTATTATTTGCATTATTGACAATGTCTAGAAAATTCTGTCGAGGAAAGGGGTTTGGTCATATAATTGCGCGCCAATAAGGAGAAGTCCTTATCGAAAACCCCCCTCTTTCCTGGGAATGATCTGGTTGTTAATATTGCGAGTTATAATATTAATGATGAATAAATGTTATTAGAGAAGTCAAGTGATTTGTGATAAATAGAGGAGTTTTTTATAAAGTATTTGTTGTAAGTTTGGCTTATTACATGGACCCCCACTTACTCATATTTCAAAATCGTCGGTAGTAAGTTGTCTAAGTTTTTGTTTTATTATTATTATAATAGTAATAAAATAGAAAACTTTTTATATAAAATAAAATACTTTTTATAAATAGAATATATTTTATTTATTTTATTATATAGTACTTCATAGTGTTTGCATAGTACTGCATAATATTGCATAGTACTGCATAGTGTTTGCATAGTACTGCATAATGTTTGCATTGTGCTGCATAGTAAAATCAGAGGAATTCGCCGAATTCGTTTGTGATTCCCTACTGTTCACCCGTGATTTTCCTAAATAGTGCCCTGCCATTCTCCTATAAATAGGATGCTTAGTTTAAAAATGAATATCACACCAGAATCAGAAAATTCTTTTTCTATAATATTGAGCGTATTTCTTTTGAGTTTAAGGAAGCTTAGAGTGTAGAAAATAGTACAAGTTTTCTTCAAGAATATCTTCGTTATACTAGTTGAAATTACTCTCCTACTAAGGTAAGGGGTATTAGTTATTTCATATTCATAAGAGATATTATTTTTCGTATTCGTATGGAATATTATTTTCGTTCAATATTCGTAAGGAATAATATTTTCGTTCAATATTCGTAAAAGATATTATCTTTGTTCAATACTCGTAAGGAATATTATTTTCGTTCTATATTCGTATGGGATATTATTTTGTTCAATATTCATAAGAAATATTAATTTCTTCCATACTCTATAGTACGTAAGTAATAATATTTCGTTTTATATTCCTAAATCTACACTTATTTTGATAAGTATTGTTTATATACTCCTTGAAATTAGTAGAATATCCTTGAAATTTGGGCTTCATCTAGTATCGTTCCACTGAAATATTTTTATGAACATTCTTGTTAAATCTTAACCTTTTCATGCTGGAGTACTATTCATAGGCACTATTCTTACATACGACACTATTCATACATACGGTACTATTCATGGGGTACTATTCATGGGTTACTATTCAGGGGGTACTATTCACTGGGGTACTGTTCACCCGGGGTACTATTCACGACAAAAATTAATTTTTTTTCTATCCAAATTATTTTTGATATATGAATATTATTCTTGAATTTTACTCCACAAGCAGTTATCATGTTGACAATTTGGACATTCTTGAACTCTAGATAAATTGATTATAAATATTTAAAATGTATCCTTGCTCTCACTTAATTAAATTATTATATCATTGTCACCATCCTCATGTTTAAATTGTGATTAAAGTCATCTTTGGCCCGTAGTGCATAGATGGGCTATTAATTGGTATGATTATGACAAGTAATTAAGTATCGGTATAATCATGACCTATAATATTACAAATGATGTGGTAAAAGTCATCTTTGACCCGTAGTGCATGGATGAACAATTGTTTGACATGATCATGACCACTGGTGATAATAACGAATATATATGGCCTGTAGTACATGGATAATTCGTGGATGTGATTCTTGTCGACGTCGGGATTTTTATTTGTCCCTTTTCTGTTCTTGTCTTTTGATGTTCTCATTTTAGGTGAGATTTGTTTGAAAAAATAAGTTGTGAAAAGGTCCGACATGTATATGTCGACGATTGGACTGTAAGACTCGCCAATTGGTTTTTTAAATGGTTGTACCAACACAACTGAGAAAAGATTTGCACATTGACCCAGTGATGTGACACTACTTAATGGGTCTATGAAACCGAGATTTGTTAGGGTCCGGGGACTTGGTTATGCGGAGAGAAGGTGTTAGGCACCCCCCCCCCCCGACATCTGTGTTGCCACGGTGACCGCCACTTTTCAATTAAACTGTTATATGAATGTGTGTCTGTGTGGATCAATGTGCAATTATTTGGAAGTAGTGTTATGCCTCGTTCGCACCTATATACAAAGGGTTTGAATTTCTGTATAAAAATTCAGTTTAACAAGATATAGCAGTGATGTTTTGTAAAAAGAGGTTTTTCAAACCCTTTTGCTCAATAGTAATTAAGGTCTTCGATACTTCCATTTTATTATGTATTCGGCTTGATTGCTTTTATTTTTGAGATGCGAAGCATCTTGGAGAAAATAATACACATAGCAGTGCCAAACTCCTTGTGGGCATGAGAGCCATCTAAGGAAATTCGAACACCGTGAATAATTTATAAGCTGTGTACAGTTGAAAATGTCCATCACGGGAACCGAATCTAGATTCAGTAAACTGAATCTGTGATCACATGATTCCTACGCTCACATGATGTAGCAATTTGTATGAAAGCTGTAAACAGTTATATATATAAAAGTAGTATATATATATATATATATATATATATATATATGCAGACAATCAACCATCACGAAGCACCTCCATGGAGGATTGAGAAAATATAAATAAAGCCATAAAGCGATCAACCGCCTCGAAGTAAACTCCAAGCGGGACAAAATGTAAATAAAGTTGTAAAAGGCCACGAAGTAAACTCCAAGCCTGACAGAAATGTAAATAAAGCGGTAAAAGGTCACGAAGTAAACTCCAGACCAGACTGAAATGTAAATATATATATATATATATATATATATATATAGAGAGAGAGAGAGAGGCCGGATCAGGTCCTGACTCCCGGACCGGACCAAAATCCGGACCATTTTTTTTTTTTTGCTTTTTTTTAAAAAAACTAAAAAAAATAAATAAATAATTATGGAACTTAAATTTTTACATATCATGATGTTTTGGGTATGATTTGGATACATATAAAAAACATGTATGTATAGTCTGTCAGGCATGTATATACATTTTTTGTATAGGTATCCAAATCACACCCAAAATATCAGATATAGAAAAATTCAGATTCCATAAAATATTAAATATTTTTTTAGTTGTTTTAAAAAAAGCAAAAAAAAGAATTTGGTCCGCTTTTTATCAAGTTAGGACTCCGGACCTAATCGATTTCGTATATATATATATATATATATATATATATATATATATATATATATATATATATATATATATATATATATATAAGCGTCAAACGCATGCAGATGTGAAATTGGGCTCAATCAAACAGAGTTTGATAGCAACAACATATATATAAGTATTTATTTATATATATAAAAGCAGTAAATGCTCCGGATGTAAATCTAGGCTCATCGAACAGAGTTCGACAACAGTTTATATATAAGTATATACATATAAAATTAATAAACGCTCCGAATGTAAAATCCAGGCTCAATCGAGGCATAACTCGATAATGTTAGTATATATATAATATATAAATATATATATATATATATACAAAAAGAAATAAAAGCCACGGACCGAAATCCGGGCATACACACGCAACACAACTCTCAACGTGCAGAACTGTGAGTGCACAGTAGTGGAGAAAGGCTTTAGAAAGTGTAAGAAGACTTATAGTGGACTGCTGTGACATCCCAGATTTTTAGAAATTATAAATGAGAATTTTATAAATAAAAGTATTATTTATGAGATATGTTGGGTGTGAGTATATGTATGTCATATATTGTAGAATATGTGAATTGATGTGAAGAGAATGTTATATATTAATTTTAATATATATAAATATTTAATTGAATTATTTATTGAGTTAAATAAATAAATTTTATTTTGATTATAGAGTAATATAATTAAGTGTAGCGGATTAATTAAATGAATATTTAGTATTTGATTTAATTAATATAATAATTTTATGTTATAGTTCTAATTTAATTGAGATAATTAAATTAGATGAGTTATGTGATGATTGTTACATAAAATTATAATTAACAAGTAAATATAATTATGTGACAATTTGATGAGATTGATTGATGTTAAGCTATTGATTAATTAAAATAATGAGTATTTTTCAAACATGGACTTAGGCTTTTCAAGTTCAAATTGGTGTAAACTATGTATTAACTAGTAATCTATTATATATACTAAATCACAGTACATGGCACCATATATTGACAAATGTCCTTCTACAAATTCACCACTTGTCCATCTTAAAAAGTTTTAATTATGTCCTAATTATCTTAATTATATCCTATCCTTTTTTAAATTATGAAAAAATAATAACAAACCAATTATCTTAATTATATCCTATTCTTTTTTAAATTATGGATAAATAATAACAAACCAATTATTTTAATTATATCCTATCCTTTTTTAAATTATGGATAAATAATAACAAATCAAGTAGAATTTAATCTCTTCAACAACTAATGAGCACAATTTTATATGGATAAAACTTCCTAACTGAATTAGAGTTTGAAATAATGGTAATGATCACCTGACCTAATCTTCCATGCATATACATACATATATATACGCATATTAATCAGGTTAATTATTTGTTCATCAGTTTGTTTAAAAACAAAATTATTGTTATCAGTTGCTTTAAACCCCTTTTGGTACCCCTGTCCCCCTTCTCTTTTTATTAAAAAGCATATTTTAACTTTGTGCTTTCATTGAATATTCAACATGTATCATTCCTCATGATTTCTGGCATAGTTGCAGTTTGAAGATTGCACATTGACCGGGCTCTATTGGCCATAAAGCATGTCAACCTTACAAGTCTGACACCATCGAGTACATTAAGTCATTTGGATCTTTGAGGAAGACATTGCCATACTAAAGTTTCATGGATGGGACATACCTCTAGAATGTGCTCGCACTCTCCGTGATCTCGACCATCTTTGTTGAAGAAAGGTGTGGAGAGGGGCTCACCCCTTGACATTGGAAACCTCTTGTGTGGAAACCTTGAAGAAGGAATCCGTGATTGAGGAGATTGTCAAGAGGCGTTGGATTTGATCCTCCCCGGTACAAGTTTAAGTGCATTTCTTGACTCCATCTCTCAGATCATGGATCTTCGTCTTGATGTGATTGGAAAATAAAGGTGCAAAGAGAAGAGTAGTAGTATATACATGTGCATATGTGCATATGCTCTATTAAATATTATGGATGGATATAGCTTTTGTTCACATGCTTCAATTCGAAAAGGATTTTGTTTTGAACGTTTTTAGTTTTTATTTTCCTTCCCAATTCTTTTCAGCAGTTAACTGGAAATGAAATAAACTCATCCTCGACTTATTTGTCGTATTGGGTCTTCCTTGATTTTTTTGTCGTATTGGGATTTGGTTTAGTTATATTAAGATTCGTAAGCTATGTGAAAGACATAATGATATGGTAAAGATTACTCCATGGTATTTACTTTTGGTTTTTAAATTTTTACTGTGGCTTTTTGCCTCTGACTCTCTGAGAGTTGTGTTGTGTTGCGTCTTCTTCAGATTCAGAGTTATGAAATGTCATTGAAAATATTCATCTGAAAATATTCTTATAAAATTACTAAATTAAACTGTAAAAATATCATTTTTTTTACAAATTAAAAGGTCAGTAGGTTTATTTATATGTTACATAATTTGACAGTTTTGTTAAATATGACATAATTTTGACTTTATGTTTAAAAGGAAAATTGATACTCGATGACAAAAGGACAATTTTATATCTTTTGCAAAAAACCTTTGTTCCAATTACTTGAGATGATGTTCAACATAAATTTTTGTAAATAATTCTTCTACATATTTGTTCATTTGCATGTATCATGTTTATTATGATTTTATTAACGCACAACACTGTTATAATAAAATAATGTTAACAAAGGTTTTGGCAGGCTAAATTTATGTAAATGACAAAGTTGGAAAACAGTGTATGTTTCATACACACATTACTCAAAATTACCTCACAATGTGGCACTACTAAGTTGAACAGTGACTTTGTTTTCAGGCTATTGCAATTGAAGGCTTATTCTAGAATGAAGGTTCTAAACTTGTAGTTTGCCCAACTATTTTGCCATATGCTTGGGTTGAATAATTTGAGCATTGGCTTCCTAATTGTATTTTTAAGAGATTTTTTAAACCTTCGCATACCCTTTTATTCTCTTTTTGTTATGGATTGTAAAAAGTTAAGTTGAGGCAACCCTTTCTTTAAAGTAAACAAAATACAAGTAGTAAAGGACGTGGAAAATAAATCAGTTGGCTACACTTTGGTTAAGAAAAAATGAAAAAAAAATAGAAAAAGGGAAGAGTAGAAAAAAATGATTTGTCCACAAGATGAGGTTACTTACTTTGACACTAGCCTAAAAGCAATAGTCGCATACTTAGAGTGTAATGCACATATCGGTAAACTCTCACCATTATCCCCTACAATGTATATTTATTTGTTTTTCGTGTAAAATTTGATCATCGCACAATAATATACTATTTTCTTATTATATTTTAATTTATTAATTGTATGCACATATTTATTATTAAAAATTTAAATAATCCCGCCGCAACGCGGGGGTTTGTATCTAGTTAGTATATCTAATAATTACTAGGAGTTACATATATTATATATTACTAGTATTGTATATTATATGTATATACTACAAGTTAGTATGTTAGTTTTAGAAAACAAACCAAAGAAAGAAGAAGAGAGTTAGAGAGAGTTGTAGGAGAAGAAGAAGAAGAAGAGGAAGAAAAAGAAGAAGAAGGGAAAGCTTTGAGAAGACAAAACAAGCCCCATCATCATCATCTCCATCTCTCTCTTAAATTCATACTAATAAAGTTATAATCTAAATTCCTTGTTTTAATTATATTTTTATGTTCTTCATAATGTAGATAATTGTTATGTAGAAGTTGTATTGAGAAATTGAGAGAGATGGAGAGAAATAGAGGAATTGAGATGAGCTAGAAGAAGAAGAAAAAAAAAAGCTAGAAGAAGGTAACTTCTAAACTATTATTTAATCCTTGATTTTTTTTGGGTAGATTTATGTTCTAGGATAGGAGATCATGCTTAATCTGTTTGTATTGGTTTAATCTTGAATTATCAAGAATCAAACAAGAGGATTCAAGAAAGAAAATGAAATGGAAAGAAAATTTGAAGAACAAAATTCGTAGGTTTTTAGTAATTGTGAACATATCTTGTGAAATTCATACCTCTTTGGGTATAATGAGTTAGAAAGTGAGCCTTATATCAAATCGAAGACATGGAAGTAAGCTATATTCTGAAAGTGGAATCACATGAAAACTCTTTGTAGATTTCTTGCAATGTCTATTTTAGTAAGGCTGGTCCGAAGGGAAAATAATATGTCCAGAAAATCAAAACTGTTACGATTTCTGACTTTGAAAACTCCATATAAATTCGTGTGTTTTGAATCTGAAGAAACTTAAAACTGAAAAGTTGTAGATATGGAAGTTTACTAGCTAGACTAACAAGATTGAGCCATTTTATGGACCGGATCATGTCTCGAAATAAATTGTTTAGTAAGGATGTCTAGAAAATGAAATTTTCTAGACTAGTTGATGAATTACAGAATCTGGTTTAGATGGATAAGGGTCTGACTTTAAGGCCTAGATGAGGTTGTAGTACATCGAGTAAGGGTTAATTCTATATAAGAAGGAACAAAACGGACATGTAACTAACGAGTTACGTTAAAAGCGAAAACAACGCTTTTGTTAAAGAAATTGTGAAGATGAGTTTTATAATTCATTTGAATTAAGATTTTGGGTGATGATATATTTTGATGATTAAAATATGTTTTGACATATGTAATGAGTATAGATATGTGTTATCATATTCTATGCATAATTAACCATTTAAGATCAAGAGTTGAGATAAGTTAATGTGTGCACATAACGTGCTCGATAAAATGCCTATGAGTAATAGTGTTTTCAAAACTTTGGTATACAAAGTGTGTAACTAATGGCTAATATTGGATATCTAAGTATGAAAAGATCATAATACAAGAATAATAATGGAAAGAAATCAAAAAGGGTAATTTTTGATTTATGAAGGAAAATTAAACATGTAAACAATGTGTTGAATATGCATTTTTGAAACCAAAGTGGTATAATAAAATGGTGTGATATACGCACATTAAACTACAAGTGTGATAGTCTATCATGTGTGGTGATGAAAATGAAAAATAAAACTGAGTTTCATATAAAATAGTTAGATGTCTATAAAGACATTATAAAGGATAATAAGATAAAGTAAGGTCTTAGAATAAATTTGATCATGAGATTGAGTATTGATTTTATTTATTATCAATCTCACATACAATATAGGTTGTGCAAGGACGCGAAGTATTAGAGTGTTGGTAAAACACCGGTAAAGGCAAGTCTTTCAGTTCCTTTTTGCTATATGAACTTGAAGATGATCTACTTTAAAATTTTAGTGTATGATGTATTATATATGTCAAAAGTATGAAATGTGAAAGTCAATCTATGACTATGATGATTAAACTATGAATGTTGATTGAGTAAGGAACTCAATCTTTATAGTTGTTATGTGGACTATAACATGTATGCTATGTTTATTTATGATTATTCTTGTATTTTGAGCATGTTATTATGTGCTACGTGATGCATAAAAACTGTTAGATTTTGCTGAGTTGTCGAGCTCATTCTTGCAAATAACCATTTTTGCAGATTCATCATGCTCAGTAAGTTCTAATATACCATGTTCATCACTTACTAATCATTCAAACTTTGGATTTATCAATTACATATCATGGTTCTGTTTTAACCTGTTTACTACATGTTTGACACTTAATCATAACCTTAGACCAAGTGGTAAGGCTTCCCCACTCTGCGATGGCAAGAAGCACTACGCCTTTCGATCACAGGTAGGGAAATTTGCTTAGCTTTTTTTCCTTAGCACCAAATAAGAATTTTTTGCCTTGACACCAAACAAGTAGTGATTATATTTGGTGCATAGACAGAGGCAGAGATGGCTATGAACAATAGCCGACTTTAGCCCAACAAACACGAATTTCACCCACTAAATAGTAATATTAACACGTAAAATAAATATACAACTATTATAAACATGTTTGTTAACATATTCCACCAATTAGAACAATTTAACAACAACTAAAACTATTTTAATTTCTCAATTTTCATGTTTTCATATGAAAACTCCATTTTTGAGTTTCTTTACCAAAAATCATTACTGTGATATCAATTCTTATACAAATTACTTCGTTCAAGTTACATTTCCTTCGTTTCTTAATGGACTAGCATAAACAAGCTTCAATTCACAATTTAGCATACAAATTAACCACTAAATTTTGTACTTACATAAGCCATATGAGAAAATATCCATAAAACATACATTGTCGTTATTTTTTTCCTACTGTTAACCGAAATTAGCATGCAATTCTTGCTTAAACACAAACTCTAATCATCATAACCACATATACTCACAAGTAACTCATTGTATAGCAACAATTCAATAAATTTGCAATTCACAGAATATATAAAGTTTGCCGCATAACATATATATATATATATATATATATATATATAGAGAGAGAGAGTCCCGATCTGTCAGGACTTTTGACAGACTAAAAATGCGGACCCCAAATTTTATTTTTATTTTTGCTTTTTTAATACAACTAAAAAATATTTAATATTTTATGGAATTGAAATTTTTTCATATCTGATGTTTTGGACGTGATTTGGGTACATTTAACAAAACATGTATTTACGATGCATGCAAATTGTGTATCACCATTTTTGGTATAGGTATTCAAATCACCCCAAAACATTGTATTATGGAAAAAATTTCAGCCCATAAAATATTAAATTTTTTTTTTTAGTTATTTTTTTTAAAAAAAAGCAAAAAAATAAAAATTGGGGTCCGCATTTTAGTCCTGTCCGGGAGTCTGGATAGGATCGGCTGTGTGTGTGTGTATATATATATATATATATATAATACTAAGGTTTGGATAAAATACCTTCAATTTGTTTGAAATCCTTGCTGGAAATTGCTTACGTTCTCTCTCAATTCTCTCAACTCTTTCTAAAATTCTCAGTGTTCTTAGCAACTGGCCAAAACCCAACTGAAAACCTTATGCGTAAAACAAAAATATAAAACTGATATGACTTTAATTCACTTATTAAGTATATCAGTTAATACATATAACGTATATGTTATAAATATATTGTATTTATTATTTTAATTTATTTAATTTATTTTATCTAGATTATTTAAATTCAAAATTTGAAAATTTAAAAGCCATAAGGCTTTGTTTGGCAAAAAGTCTTTAAAATAAAGAATTAATATCCTTAAACCTTGTTTGGGTAAAACTAAATTAAACTACATTAATTTATTTTAATAACTCCTTATAATATAATTATTTGTCACACGATATTTAATTAAGTTTTCATACTTAATTAATTAATTCAAATAATAATTTATTAAATAAATCATTTAATCACATAACTCCATACAAATAATTAACCATCAAATTGAAATATCAATATAATAATAATTTTCTTAAGTCATTATTATTTATTTAACAAATAATTAGCCACATAAAATCAATTCAATTAAACAAATATTTATTCAACGATAAACACATCCATTAAATATTTATATAATTCAATAAATATTTAAACATTACAATTAAAATTCTGGAATGTTACATCATTCCCTCCTTACAAGGATTCTATCCTCAGAATCACAATTCAAACAATCAAATCGTCACATTCTTCCCATCATACAAAGATTCTGTCCCCAGAATCGAAGACATAGATTAAACAAATAACTCAGGGTATTTTTTTATCATTTCAGCTTCGAGTTCCCATGTTGCCTCTTCGACATTGTGGTTTCTCCATATCACCTTCACAAAAGGTATCACTTTATTTATGAGCACTTGTTGTGACACCCCCAAATCCCGGTACTTCATTACCTCAAGATTTGGTGTTCGCGTAATCAAAACATTCATATATAACTACCCAATCATAATAAATTGAATAATAAAACCTGCCCATATAGGATTACATTAATAAAAACATTATCCCCCAGGTTCTCTAACCTTTAATATAATCATTCAAGTGCGGAAATAAAATCATTACATCACATCATTATTAAAAGTCTATCATCATAACGATAAAGCAAAATTACAAGTCTTCATCACTTGTACATTTTTTTCCTTTCCTTTGCTAGTTGTAGGTTTATCTACCTTCTCAACCATAGCTGCAATAAATGTATAAATATGCAAGAGTAGGCAAACAAAGCTCACTTGAAATAAGAATAAATATCTTTACATCATTTGTCAAATAATAGGCTCAATAGAACTGAATGATGTGTTCAATTATCATTTCAACATTTGCCAATTCATAGGCTCAATAGAACTGAATGATTTGTTCAATTAACATTCTTAAATATACTACTGAGGGTCAAATGACCATGAACCATGTCCACAGTTATAAGTAATCTTTTAACTTTAACTTTAACAGTCATATGACTATAAGGACTACACGTACTTAGGGGGATCAATCCTTCGTACAATGTATTATGCACAACCATTTCAACGCTAAGCGTAAACCCCTAAACATAGTGTTGTTCATCTCAATATTTAGAGTACAAGTCCGCACCAAAGAAAGTTTGGTTTGGATAAGCTTTCAAGGGTAATTGAAGTTTAATGATCATCAACTAGGGAACTAGTTGAATCAACAATGCTTGATAATACAATAGTTGTTTAATAACAACATAACTTAGAACATTTGAGAATCATAAATGAACTGATTCTACATCTTAAACTCATGCTTGAAATAACTATAGAGCATAAGTATTCAATAGAATGAATAAAATGGTTAACCTTTGCTTGAAAAGTAAAATAAGCTAAGGTTCGAGTCTTATAACATTATAATGATATTCCTGAACGTATATTTAACTGATAGCAAGCTAGAAACTAAAAACTTTCCCAACAATGTATTAACTCATGCAAGGAATTAAAACAGTTCAATAATTGTGATGAGAATTCAAAAACTACGCTCATTATACAATAATAGAACTTAAGAAACTTGCTTTATTGTAAACAATTTATAATGAATCAATATAATAATAGAACTAACTCAACGAAAATGTAGAGTTAGAAAACTTGCACAATGTAATAAATGAACTAGCTCAACGAAAGTGTAGAGTTAGAAAATTTACCTCGAGCGTAAGCTAAAATATTAAACTCACGTTCACCTATACACAGTATAAAAACCATAACATCTATTAGACATACTAATATTCACTTTTCAATATAAAAAGCATTAATAGTTAAACTTGTTATTTTAACACAAGTCTTATGCTACCCTTTACATTTCAGAATTCCCAAGTGTTAATCATCACAACACTTCACCAACGCTCATTATATAAATTAAGTTATTCCATAACGCATTCTCGCTTTACTAATCATTTTTGCAACCTTGAACTTACTAATCACAACTCACTATGTTATGTTAGCCTTAACATTACACATTTAACATGCTAACACAATTTCAGACCATGTTATGAAACTTTCCCAAATCTGCACAAATAGCAGAAGTCAGAATCTCAATTGTAGGGTGGTATGGCGCAATTGCGCCATACAAAAACTTAAACCGGGTACAAATGCTTGCGCATTTTTGTCTGCCTTGCACCGCAAAGTAGCATACTACCGGTGTTGGTGTTAGAACAGACGCATACACTGACATGAAGCAAAGAGTCGACTTTAGCCCAACAAACACAAATTTCACCCAATAGACAGTAATATCAATACGTAAAATAAATATACAACTATCATAAACATGATTGCTCACATTTACAACCAATTAGAACCATTGAACACCAACTAAAACTATTTTAATTTCTCAATTTTCATGTTTTTCACATAAAACTCCAATTTTTGATATTCATCCCAAAAATCATCACTGTGAATTCATTAGTTGGCCAAATCATCTCATTCCAGTTACTTTATGTTCGTATCTTAATGAACTAACATATACAAGCTTCAATTTATAATTTCACATACTAATTTTCCACTAAAATTGTTACTTTTACTCAAGCCATATGAAGAACACAAACACTATCAAAATTTTCTTCCACTGTCAAACGAATTTAGCATGCAATTGTTGTTTAAACATAATCTCTAAGCCTCATAAGCATGTAACCACAATTATTCAATCATCTAACAATAATTCGAAGAGATGAAATTCACAGAACATGCAATATTTTTTGCCATAAAACCCATATACATGTATATTATCACAATTATGAACATACCTTTTGTTGCTTGATAGAAATTCTTGTTAAACACACTGGAATTGACGTGAAAATTTCCTAGACTCCTCTCAAATTCTCTCTCAAGTTCTTCTCTCTTTTCTCAGTAACTAAAACAAACTGATAGCTATACTGGAAAAACTAAAACTGCTAAACCTTAATACGCCAAATTTAATATAATACAATTACAAACCAATGTATATATTACAATTATATTATATTTATTATTTTATTTATTTTATTTTATTTAAATGAACATGAAATCCCAAAAGCCATAAGGCTTGTTCGGCAAACCCTTTAATTTTTAAAGAATTTATATAATAATCCTTGTTTGGCAAAAACTAAATTAAACTACTTTAATTTATTTTAATAACTCCTTATAATATACTTATTTATCACACTATATTAAATCAAGCTTTCATATTTATTTTAATTAATGTAAATCACAATTAATTAAATAAATCCTTTAATCACATAACACAATACAAATAATTAATCATTTAAATTGAAATATCAATATAATAATAATTTCCTTAATTCATCAATTATTTATTTAACAAATAATTCTTCTAATAAAATTAAATCAATTAAACAAATATTTATTCAACGATAATCACATCCATTAAATATTTATATAAATTAATAAATATTTAATATTACAATTAAAATTCTGGAATGTTACACTTGTTCTTTCATGTCGACTATCTGGATAGGAATCTCTTCATAAGATAAATCTTTATCGAATTGCAATGGTTCGTACTCGATCACGTGGTTGTAATCGGGTTTATACGGTCGTAACACCGAAACGTGAAAAATATTATGAACGTTTTCCAACTCTGGAGGTAGAGCAACCTCATAAGCCACTTCTCCCACTCTTCGTAGTATCTCGAAAGGTCCAATAAATCTTGGGCTGAGCTTTCCTTTTTGCCAAAATAAATTTTCCCTTTCCAAGGAGAAACGTTTAGGAAAATGAAATTTCTTACTTCAAATTCGCGATTCTGCCTGTGTTGATCGGCATACTTTTTTTGTCTGTCTTGGGCTGCTACCAATCTTGTTCTGATGAGTTTGACAACCTCAGCAGTTTGTTGAACTAGTTCTGGTCCTAACAGTTGGCGTTCACCAACTTCATTCCGGCAAAGATGGAGTTACGCACTTTACGCCGTAGATAATGCCACGTAAGGCATGCATATGCGATCTCGCGTGGTAACTGTTGTTGTAGGCAAATTCCACCAACGTTAAATGTTCTTCCCAGCTTCCTTTGAAATCCATGATGCATGCTCTCAGCATATCCTCCAACGTTTGGATTATTCGTTCACTTTGCCCGTCTGTTTGCGGATGGTATGTTGTACTCATTCGCAATTGTGTTCCTATACATTCTTGTAGTCTCTTCCAGAATTTTGACGTAAATCGTGGATCTCTATCTGACACAATTGATAATAACACTCCATGCCTCAAAATGATCTCCTTAACGTACAACCTTTCCAACTGATCAAGATTGAACCTAATCTTTATTGGTAAAAAGTGCGCTGATTTTGTCAGTCTGTCCACTATCACCCAAATCTCATCATATCCTCTCTGAGTAGTTGGAAGACCCACCAGAAAATCCATTGTGATGTGTTCCCACTTCCATTCCGGTATTTCTAACGGTTGAAGTAATCTGTTTGGTCTTTGATGCTCGGCATTGACTCTCTGACATGTCAAGCATTTCGCAACACATTCTGCAACGTCTCTTTTCATATTTGGCCACCAAAAATATCACCGCAAATCTTGATACATTTTTGTACTTCCTGGATGAATCAAATATCTTGTGTTGTGTACTTCGGTCAAGATTTTGTCTTTAAGCTCTGGTACTGCTGGAACCCAAATTCGTTCCTCGAATCTCAGTAACCCTTCAGTATCGATCTTGTATTTTGCATCACTACCCTCAACCACTTTCTCTTTTATCATTTCGCATTCTTTATCTTGTAGTTGAGCATTCTTCACTTTGTCCACCAAAGTTGGACTAGCTTCTATCTGGTATAATTTTTCGTCGGTTTCTTTTGGAAATTTGATTTCCAACTCTAGCCTTGCCATTTCTGAAATAAGCTCTTCCTGGTTGGTTAACAACATCAATTTTTCCTGACCTTTTCTGGTTAAAGCATCTGCAACCACATTTGCTTTGCCCGGGTGATAAAAGATCTCACAATCGTAATATTTTATCAATTCCATCCATCTCCTTTGACGCATGTTTAGGTCCTTCTATGTGAAAATATACTTCAGACTTTTATGGTCTGTGTAGATCTCATATTTTTCTTCATAGAGATAGTGTCTCCATATCATCAGAGCAAATACTATTGCAGCCAATTCCAAATCATGAGTCGGATAACCTTTCTCATAATCCTTCAGTTGTCTTGATGCATACGCAATTACTTTGTCGTTCTACATAAGAACACAACCCAACCCTTTATGTGAGGCATCACTAAACACCACAAAGTTTCATGTACTATCTGGTAACGACAACACAGGTGCCACACTTAATTTCTTCTTCAAATCTTAAAAACTCTCTTCACATTTCTCCGTCCAAACAAATTTTACCGCTTTCCTTGTCAAATTTGTTAGCGGAGTGGCTATCTTAGAAAAATCTTGAATAAATCTTCTATAATAATCGGCCAGTCCCAAGAAACTCCTTACCTCCGACGGTGTTCTTGGTTGTTCCCAATTGATTACGGCTTCCACTTTTGATGGATCCACTGAAATCCCATCTTTTTCAATCATGTGCCCCAGAAATTGTACACGATCTAGCCAAAATTTGCACTTAGAGAATTTTTCGTACAACTTTTCCTTTCTTAGTGTTTTCAACGTCAAACGTAAGTGTTCTGCGTGTTCTTCTTGAGTTTTGGAATACACCAGAATGTCGTCGATAAATACCACAATAAACTTGTCTAAGAATGGTTTAAACACCCTGTTCATCAAATCCACGAATGCAGCAAGGGCATTAGTCAAACCAAAAGACATCACCAAAAACTCGTAATATCCATACCGAGTTCTGAATGTCGTTCTAGGTATATCCTCCTTCCTCACTTTCAATTGGTGATACCCACTTCTTAAATCTATTTTCGAGAAGTATTTAGAACCCTTCAACTGATCAAACAAGTCATCTATTCTTGGAAACGAGTATTTGTTTTTAATAGTGACTTTGTTTAGTTCTCTATAATCAATGCAAAGACGCATTGATCCATCTTTCTTCTTCACGAATAACATTAGCGCTCCCCACGGTGATACGCTTGGTTGAATATACTTCTTGTCTAGCAACTCTTGCAATTGCACCATCAGTTCCTTCATCTCTACCTGAGCCATTCTGTACGGGGCCTTCGATATTGGTGATGTTCCTGACGCTAAGTCGATCACGAACTCAATCTCTCTGTCAGGTGGGAGTCCTGGAAAATCCTCTAGAAACACATCCTCAAATTCCCTCACCACTGGTATCTCTTCTAGTTTCACACTCTTCTTCTGAGTATCGACTATGTAAGCTAAATAGCCCACACAGCCTTGACTCAACAATTTCTTGGCCTGCATAATCGTCAGACATTTCATTTGTCTAGGTGACTTGCTACCATAGAATACTACCTTTGACGGGGTCATAAGGTTTACACACTTCTTTTGACAATCAATTACCGATCCATATTTAAATAGCCAATCCATTCCCAAAATAACATCAAACTCTCCAAGTCTAATCGGAATCAAATCTACCATCAAGATATTCTCCTCTATGTTCACCCTACAGTTCTTGTATACGAATCTAACAGGAATTACCTCCTTATTCGTAATTTCTATGTTTAAAAGGGAATTTCAATTCTTCACTAGGTATTTCTAACTTCTTAGAAAATTCATCAGATATAAATGAGCAAGTAGCACTCGAATAATAATACATACGCATCAATATTATTGATTGGGATAATACCTAACACCACATCTTTTGATTGCACAGCATCTTGCACAGACATGTTGAAGGTTCTGGTTGTGGGTTTGTTTGATGTTGTAGGTCCAACAATGGCCCATGTACCTCCACTGTTACCTCCATTGCTTCTGGTTGTCTCTCCAGCCTTCTTCTTAGGGCATTCACAAGCAAAGTGATCCTTGGATCCGCACGTGAAACACATGTTCTTCTTAGGTTGAGCAATTTGGGGCGATGTGACCCTCCTTGCCATAATTAAAGCATACTCGTTTCCCCCCATCAAGCACGCACCCTTATGAAACTTCACGCATGTAACACATGCTTCAAACTTCTTATTTTGTTGGTTACCCTGCTGGTTTCCAGTACCCACGTTTCTATTTCACTTCCTCTTCAAGTTGTTGTTGCCGTTTCCATTACTACCACCTCCATTCTTAATCTCCACCTCATTCTTCTTCTTCTTCTTCTGTTCCTGATTGAACTTTGTCATTGCCTTGCATCCACCTTCAGCGAGTATTTATTCTCCATCACTGATGCGAAAATCTTCAACTGGAACAGGGAAACCCTATTGTATAACTAGGGTTTCAGTCCCTATTCAAACCTCTTCGCCTTGCGTTCGTCCGTGCTGACATGATATAGTGCAAACCTCGCCAACTCGTTGAATTTAGCGGCATACTAAGATACCGTCATCGTTCCCTGCTTTAGTTCCAAAAACTGTACTTCTAGCTGACTCTTCGAACTCTTTGGGAAATAGGTCTCGAAGAATATCTCCTTAAACCTATCCCAGGTCATCACCCCTGGCCCTTCATGAGTTTTATTGGCCTGCCACCAATAACTAGCCTTTACTTTCAACATGAATATTACAAAAGCAGTCTTCTGATCATCCCCTACCCTAGCGACATCGAACACCTTTTATATCTCTATAATCCAGGTCTGTGCCTCGACTGGATTCATGGACCCACAGAATTCAGGTGGTCCAACCGCCTTGAAATCCTTAAATGTTGTTCCTTAGTTTTGTGGTTGATTCTGCAACGCTCCTGTCAGTAGCGTCACTAGTTGTTGAACGGGGTTAGCTTCAACATTGTCGTTATTATTGGTTCCCTCATTGGTTCTTTGTCGTGGTGGTTGACGTCTGGGAGGCATTTTCTGTTAAAATATACACTCATTAGATCATTACTCAACTTCTTTAAGTACTTTCTACTTAACTTGCCTCCACAAAAGAAATAATCACATAACACATAGCACTTTGAATGAAACAATAACTTTTATTTATTCATAACCTCTTTGAAAATATAAAATAATAGCATCACTGCTATTTACATTACTTTCCTGAACTACAAAAGTTACAGGACAACATCATCATTATCATATCCCATGGTTACATAACACTTGGGATTTACACATTATTTAAAATTTTATTAATCGCATACATTCCCTAAGATGTCCTACTAAGATACTCCATAGCCTTTCGACGTTCTTCTTCCATAACCCGGAACATTGTTCGTTAATCTAATATGTACGATGGCAGAGTCTCAAACTGAATAGGATATCCCATGACCCTATCTTGAGCTCAATTAATCATGGTGTTGAATACTTTATCCATCACCTCCATCTTCATCCTCTTTGCTTGTGCGTCTCTTGCTGCTATTCTGGTTCGTTGAAAAGCTTCTTCGTATGCATCTTCAGCTCTTGCTCTCTTAGTAGCTTCTTCCTTCAGTTTGTTCTTCAGTTCTGTGATCACCTCGATCAGTTGTTCTTTCTCTCCTTTTGTGTGTACTAGCTTCTCCTTGACATTAGTCAGTCGTTCCTAACGATCCTGGATCTCGTCGTCTTTCTGTGTTATTGCAGTTTGTTGTTCAGCTACTATCTCTTGCAATTCCTCGACTATATCTTGAAGTTCTACGTTACGGTCATAGACTTCATCGTACATACGAGCGGCTATCGAGGTTAGTGGAGTCTCTTCCTCCTCGTCCTCGTCATCCTCATTCTCTTGTGGCAACTCAACGAGATCCTCCTCGTCTGTTTCCACGTCATCATCCTAATCTTCAACCACTGTGACTAACAAGGCTGACTCCCGTGGCAGTAGTCGTTCCCAAACAACCTAAATGTCGCGAGGCTCCTCCTCTATAGGCATCTGAGGTCCCTCCCCACTAGCCTGACTGGATTCTTCGACATTAGTCATCATGACAACAAAATTTTAAGTTTTAATTATTAATCATTACTACTCGACACTCACGAGCACATAAGTTATAAACAAATAAGTACATAAGTGTTTTATTACTTCTTCCTTAAAACTCGATAAGAGTTAATCACCACTATCTTTTCAAAGGTTACTTCCTAAGGTTTTTCCCACCTAAGATTCATAACCTAAAGCTTTGATACCAACTTGTGACACCCCCAACTTCATTACCTCAAGATTTGGTGTTCACTTAATCAAAACATTCATATCTAACTACCCAATCATAATAAAAATTGAATAATAAACCTTCCCTTAAGGGATTACATTAATAAAATCTCCCAGGTTATCTAACCTTTAAGTACAATCATTCAAATGCGGAAATTAAATAAATACTTCATTACATCAATCAAATTAAAGTCTAATAAATAACTGTCAACATATTACAAGTCTTAAATACTTGTTCATCTCCCCATTTCCCTTACTGGTGCTAAGTACATCTACCTTCTCATCCTTAGTTGTAATAGTTATATAAGCAAGAGTGAGCAAACAAAGCTCACTTGAAATAAGAATGAATAAACTTTACAACATTTGCCAAATAATAGGCTCAATAGAATTGAATGATATGTTCTATTAACATTCTGAAATATACTACTAAGGGTCTAATGACCACGAACCATGTCCACAGTTATAAGTAATCTTTCAACTTTAACTTTAACAGTCATAAGACTATAAGGACTCCACATACTTAGGGGGATTAGCCATTCGTACAATGTATTATGCACAACCATTTCAACGCTAAGCGTAAACCCCTAATAATAGGATTGTTCATCTCAGTATTTAGAGTACAAGTCTGCACCAAACAAAGTTTGGTTTGGATAAGCTTCCAAGGGTAATTTGAAGTTTAATGATCATCAACTAGGGAACTAGTTGAATCAACAATGCTTGATAACACAATAGTTGTTTAATAACAACATAACATAGAACATTTGAGAATCATAGGTAAACTGACTATATTCTAAACTCATGCTTGAAAATAATTAGAGTGCATAAGTATTGATCAAAATGAAGAAAATGATAACCTTGGCTTGAACAATAATAAGCTAGGTCTGTGATCTTGCCAAATTAGAAATTTAGTTACCGAACATGCACTAATTGATAGCAAGCTGGAAACAATGCGTACTCCACATGGTAATAAACTATACAAAGTGATTGAACCAATTAAGGTTCAAGAAACATTTATTTTAAAAGAATGAACTAGAGAAACTTGTTTAACTATAAACAAGTTAGAGTAAGCCAACAATGATTAGAATTCCAATAATTTAGGATTAAAACATGCTCAATGTACTATATGAGATTTTGGAACTTGCATCATCATAAATAAACTAGATACAAGAAACTTGCTCAATGTAAAAGATGAGATTTTGGAACTTGCATCATCATAAATAAACTAGATTTAAGAAACATGCTCAATGTAAAAAGATAAGTTTAGAAACTTGAACAATTATTATAAGAGTAGAGTTAAAGAACTTGCTCAATTTAAAAAGATAGGTTTAGAAACATGCCTCGAGCGTAAGCTATAATATTAAACTCACGTTCACCTACATATACGTTTAGAACCATCGTCTATTAGATATACTAACATTCACGTTCCAACATAACACGCATCTCTAGTTAGACTTATTATTTTAGCACAAGTCTTAAGATACCATGCAAATATCAGAAATTACAAGTGTGAACCTCACAACACATGTTTACTCTTCATCATGCTCACTAAGTTCTAATATACCACGTTCATCACTTACTAATCATTCAAACTTTGGATTTATCAATTATATATCATGGTTCTGTTTTAACCTTCTTACTACATGTTTGACACTTCATCATAACCTTAGACCAAGTGGTAAGGCTTCCCCACACTCTGCAGCAGCAGACAGATAACTCCTCGATCAGATCATTGTGTGGTGCAATTGCGCACACACACTGCAATGTAGACTTCTGTGACTTTTACTTTGGCACTTGGTAGCAATTACTGTTTGGTGCACAGACAGAGGCAGAGACGGCTATGAACAGTAGCCGACTTTAGCCCAACAAACACGAATTTCACCCACTAAATAGTAATATTAACACGTAAAATATATATACAACTATCATAAACATGTTTGTTAACTTATTCCACCAATTAGAACAATTTAACAACAACTAAAACTATTTTAATTTCTCAATTTTCATGTTTTTATATGAAAACTCCATTTTTGAGTTTCTTCACCAAAAATCATTACTTTGATATCAATTCTTGTCCAAATTACTTCGTTCAAGTTATATTTTCTTCATTTCTTAATGGACTAGCATAAACAAGCTTCAATTCACAATTTAGCATACAAATTAACCACTAAATTTTGTACTTACATAAGCCATATGAGAAAATATCCATAAAACATACACTGTCGTTATTTTTTTCCTATTGTTAACCGAAATAAGCATGCAATTCTTGTTTAAACACAAACTCTAATCATCATAACCACATATATTCACAAGTAACCCATTGTATAGCAACAATTCAACAAATTTGCAATTCACAGAATATATAAAGTTTGCCGTAGAACATATATATATATATATATATATATATATAATACTAAGGTTTAGATAAAATACCTTCAATTTGTTTGAAATCCTTGCTAAAATTACTTGAAATTGCTTACGTTCTCTCTCAATTCTCTCAACTCTTTCTAAAATTCTCAGTGTTCTTAGCAACTGGCCAAAACCCAACTGAAAACCTTATGCGTAAAACAAAAATATAAAACTGATATGACTTTAATTCACCTATTAAGTATATCAGTTAATACATATAACGTATACGTTATAAATATATTATATTTATTATTTTAATTTATTTAATTTATTTTATCTAGATTATTTAAATTCAAAATTTGAAAATCCAAAAGCCATAAGGCTTTGTTTAGCAAAAAGTCTTTAAAATAAAGAATTAATATCCTTAAACCTTATTTGGGTAAAACTAAATTAAACAACTTTAATTTATTTTAATAACTCCTTATAATATAGTTATTTGTCACACTATATTTAATTAAGTTTTCATACTTAATTAATTAATTCAAATAACAATTTATTAAATAAATCATTTAATCACATAACTCCATACAAATAATTAACCATCAAATTGAAATATCAATATAATAATAATTTCCTTAACTCATTAATTATTTATTTAACAAATAATTAACCAAATAAAATCAATTCAATTAAACAAATATTTATATAAACATCCATTAAATATTTATTCAACGATAAACACATCCATTAAATATTTATATAATTCAATAAATATTTAAACATTACAATTAAAATTCTGGAATGTTACAGCGCAATATGGGATCAAGATGGCAAAATGACGATCTTGCCTGTAAGACCCCAACTTTTATAAATAAAGATGAATTTTCTATAAATATTATTTTTGAATATTATGGAGTAAATTTGATATAATGTTATAGTTGTGGGTAATATTTATAAATTTTGCAAAGTAAGCAAGTTGTTATAAAATATTCGTTTGGTTGGGAAATATTCTTTTTGTCTGGGAATATTCGTATATACCGGTACAATAATTGGTGGACCTAACGGAATTATTATTCGGATTGGATTGAAAAAACGACAAAAATACTTTATGAAAATAACTGGCGGAGATGTTACTGTTAAAACCGTTGAACTACCCAAAGAGTAAAAGTACGATGAATACGCGTGGTTGCGTAGTAGCACACGGTATTGATTATTGATTCTTACGTGAGAAGTCACCACATTATACTCAATTATTGTTACGATGAATTCACGCATCATATCTCTTATATTATTGATTCAATTATCGTCACAGTATCATCTGTATAATATGTTATATTATTAAATCAATAATTGAGACGACAAGTTATAAATGATTAATAATTGTTGAAAGATTAAATATGTGTTGATTAAAAATAAAATGATTTGTGGTAATATTTATTCAATCCTTGATGTATATAAAGAGTCTATTATGAGACGTTTGTGGTAAGTTTGGTTATTTTATGGGGGGCCCATATGTCATCATCTAAGAGTCTCTTCGTCAATAGTAATTACCTTTGTCAATAGTAATTACCTTCGTCAATAGTAATTACCTTCGTCAATAGTAATTACCTTTGTCAATAGTAATTACCTTTACCAGACGTCAAACCACTTGCCGTTTCATATTACAGGCGTCGAACCAATTGTTGTTTCACATTACAGGCGTCAAACCACTTGGTGTTTCACATTACAGGCGTCAAACCACTTTTCTTTTCACATCACCAATCGTCAAGCCACTTGCCTTTTCACATGTCAAGTGCTAAGCTAGAAATCTTCTATAAATAGAGGCCTAGTGCTTCATTATTTTTCACGAATTCCTTCAAGCTATAAAGAGAGAAAGTATAGAGAGAATAAGAGAGAAAGAAGAAGAGTATTCTGTTACTACACTACTGTAGTATTCAATCTCCTACAAATGTAAGGGGTGTTATTCTTTCTTATTCATGAAGAGAACTATTGTTATTCCATTGCTTATTATTTTGTTGGAATAACCTGTATACGCTGTTTACCCTATACTTGGTGACATTCTTCTATTATTCTATTGGAACATCCTCGTCATGCATGTGTTTTACAGGACTGGTTAAAAATCTTTATTATTATTCATTGGAACATCCTGTCTACATGTGTTTTACAACGAAACTGGTTCCATCTTTATTATTATTCCGTTGGAACATCTTATTCGTGTGTTTTACAGGAATTCGGTTCCGTCTTTATTATTTTGTTGGAACATCACGCCAATTGCAAATTTTTGTCTGACCTGGTTCCGTTATTATTATTTTGTTTGAATAACCTGTCTATGCGAAGTACCGCATGCATGGTGATTTCTTTTGTTATTCCATTCTTTATTATACTCAGTTGGTTAAAGTTTTGACTTCTATACTCCATGAAATTAGTAGAATATCCTTGATATTTGCGCTTCATCTAGTATCTTTTCATGGAAATATTCTTCTGATCATTCTTAAATTTTACTCTACAAAGCAGAATCATGTTAACAATTTGGACATTATTAGTTCCTAGATAAATTAATTCTTGGACTTGTTTTATTGAATTCTTATGTCATTGTCATCATCCTCATGTTTATATTATGTTGAAAGTCATCTGTGGCCTGTAGTGCATAGATGGACTTAGTATAATTATGACCAGGATTATTGATTGTAATCATGACCGTAATGTTACAAATGATGTGGTAAAAGTTATCATTGGCCCGTAGTACATTGATGGATGAGTTGTTGGCATGATCATGACCATTAATGAATACACAAATGTCCTTGGTCAGAGTGCATGGATAATTTGTGGTCGTGATACTAAAGAATATCCTTGGTAGTAGTGCATGGGTGATTTGATGATGTGGATTATTTATTGTCGAGTCCCAAATGATAAAAGTCAAACCTTTTAAATCATAAAAGATAGTAGATTTTATTCTCTACTTGACTCTTTTAATGGATTGCTTGTTCTACTGCAGTTAAACTTGATGTTGTTATATTTTATCATTTTAACACTGTTAAAGGCTAATGATAATTTATTCTGCATTATCTTAGTCATAATATTTCTTACTGGGCTAGTTGAGCTCACCCTTTCTTTCACTGTTCTCTTCAGGAAATGAGAACATAACAGGGACTAGTCGGGGAACGGAGTGACGGTCCAGAGGATAGCATTAGTAGTCCTCACTATTCTGTGAAATAGTGTGTTAATAATTGTAATGAGGACTCCTTTTGAGTTTGTATAATCTCTAGTAGACAATAATTGTATTTAAACTCACAGTTATGTTTTGTCGTATTTTACACGATAGTTGTATTAGTAAGTTGTATTTGAATTTTGTACCATGTATCTGACGACCCAAGATGGGTGATGTATACCTAATTTTGGGGGCGTCACATTGCCCTTCACCGGGGTTATCTCCAGTTTGAGCTGATTTAGCGGTCGTTGCTCAGGGTTATCTTTGAGATTGGACTGCTGCAGGTGTTGAACATCCTCAGGGTTGTCTCTGATGTTTGCTTGACCTCCCGGGGTTATCTCCGGGCTTAGGGAATGAGTGCATCGGGCTCTTGCTAATTGTTGAAGTTGACTACTGGTAGCGGAAAAGAGCATCTCCAGTGTTGCCTCTAGAATTATGACTGCAGTCCTCGGGGTTATCTCCGAGGTTGAAATTGAAGATCCCGGGGTTATCTCCTAAATTAGGACTGAATATCTTGGGGTTATTTTTAAGATGACAAATTTCTTCGGTGTTCCCTCCGGAATTGTAACTACAGGTCCTCTGGGTTATCTCTAAGGTTGAAATTAAAGATCTCGGGGTTATCTCTGGGACTGTGGTGGAATATCTTGGGGTTGTCTCCAAGATGGCGAAGAGTGGGTATCCCGGGGTTGTCTCCAGGACTGAGTTGAGTTATCCTCCAAAGTTATCTCTGAAAGACGATTCTGCCCTCCTGCAAGGTTAGTAACAAGAATGCACAGTTTTGAGTGTCTACAGATGCCCCTCTTTATCATATTCATGCAGTGTAACAACATGGATATGATAAAGAATACTAGACACTTAAAATACAATAAGATATTCAAGATGCAATGTACTATAGCATGATGCAAATGTATGATGCATGTGGTTTATTAGAATGTTTTCCAATGGGATGTGATGATTGTTTGCTCCCATAACTTGTGATGGGGACTGGAGTTATCACAGATAACCCTAGCGAACTGCTTAGATGTGTGCTCCAAAGTTCTTAGGAACTTCAAGGATGTTGGGGTTATCACCAAAGTCCTTAATCCTTGGTATATATTTTCCACCATAGATGTTCTTTTCAGGTGCAAGAGACTCTGTGGGGATGTACTTTGCCTTTTGAGGATGTGTATAACATATTCCATCATCGGTCCTCCCCGATGAGGGTGTTCTCCCCTGGTTTGTATCGCCAGGTCTTTCCAGTGTTCTAGTGGAGTTACTGCCAACAGTTTATTTTTGTCAGGGTTGCCTGACCTTCGTTGAAATGTACATCAGTGGATGAAATCCCTGCTGGGGACAATGTCAAGGCTGCTTGACTTGTTGATGTGTGCATTAACAACTGAAATCATCGGATGGCTTCTGATGCTTGGATGAGTTTATTTGCCATCGGCTGAGTGTTGTCAAGGTTGCTTGACCTTCTTTGACATGTGCATCAATGGCTAAATTGTATGAAATTTCCCCTGGGGGAGAAGTGAGTTGGAATTGCGACCCCAAACTAAAGGCATCAGACCTTAGTGAGGTATTACTGGATGTATTTTGCAACAGTTTTCTTCATTGGTATAGTAAACTTGTGTCCATGTGAATACCAATAAATAATATGTAGACCTGTAGTTTGGTCCACAAAAACCAGGATTTCAGGCTAATCTGCTCAATCACGTAGCATCTTTTTTCCTGATTTGGCCTTTTTAGTTTGTGAGAACTCCTTTGCAACTCAAACTGGACCGAGTCGGAGGGGTGCGCCCCACCCAAGGGAGCCACAGGTACACCTGCGGCAAACCGTGGGTTGCCTTTAAGGCAGCTGTGGCTTTCATAAGTCACTTTCAAGCTACGCCGCATAGGAAATCCGAGATCTTTTCTTCAGATCTGCTGAGTTCGGGCGTCTTTCTGCAAATTCTATCACCGTACAAGTGTTCCACACTACCCTGGTAACGTATGCATGTCTTCTTTTCCAGTTTTTATCCGTTGGAAAATGACTTTTTATATGAAATGCGTCGAAACACATAGTAGTGAATATCCATACTCATATGTCTTGATAAAAAATATTCAACATAATAAATGTTAGTATTAAACTATGTTGAACATAATGATGTGAAAAATTTTGACTTTTGAAACAATCCAATTTGTACCTTTTTCTGCTATTTCTTATCCTATTTGAGGATAAATGAGCAAAGGTAAGTAAGTAAAGCAATCCTGGTATTTTAATCTACCGTCATGGATTGTGACTTTGATATTTTCATGCATTATAGGATGTGTATGACTGTGGGTAGGTGTGCTACTGAATGGCCACCTAGTCATGCTTATGTGCATATGGATAGTCCTATTTACAAAGGAGACTCTGGAAAAAATTTCAAAAAGTCTATTCATTAGGTAGACATGCATTTTTAACTCTACTGTAGGCGTATGTTAAAGTAATGCATGCATGCATATAGTCATAGAATGTATAAAAATGCTCCAGGTTAGACTTTACCACACCCTTACTGAGGTGATTTGGAGACTTGTGTCTAGATATTATGGATTGGGATCAGCCGAGTAGTTCCCGCAGGACCACTTCAGGTGTGCGGAGGAGGCCTTCTGAAGTGCCTCGACCCCATTCAGTTAGACAGCCTCGTCGTTTGGCAAAGGTGGTGATTCGTCCTTCCGGGTTGATGTACTGGATGTCGAGGTTGAGGAGGAGGATGTATTGGTAGCGGGTCCAGCTCCTGCTGCTTATGTTCCCCATAAGGATTTTCCAAGCATTCAGGTGGCTATTCCAGATCTTCAAGGTTGTTTGAGTCGCCACCCCTCAGTTTACTTTCATAAAAATGAGGTAAAAGCTGGATTTGATCTTCCTTTTTCCTATCGAGGAGGAGCAAGGATTTTGACATTCATTTGCATGTGATGTAGGTTTCCGGCTTTACCCAACCTAGAGGGAACTGGTTCAGTATACACTCCCTGTATCAGGCTTTGCATCTAGATTATCGAGGTATCGTGCATGGTTGGGGCTTTGGGGCGTTCTTTTCCATTCTTCGCCGTTGTTGTCCCTGGGGTTACCTCAGGGAATTGTCTGAGTGCTGGTTTCACCAGACTCATTCTCTCCATTTATTGGATTGTGAGGTGATGAAGACGCCGATGGTTTGGCGATTTATCACCGGTATGGAGTTTGGTGTGGCGCTAGTGCCATGTACGGTGAATATTACCCTGACTGTCATTAGATCCTTGTTGGGAGTTTTGGCTAAGGCGCTCAAGGGTAGGACCATATGTACGGGTCCTTTAAGCTTAGATACTATGAGTGGGCTATTGAGTGAGCCCATCAGATGTGAGAGTCACGGATCGCATTCTTCGACGATTATTCCTGGTTATCATCAGGGGTTGTTTCATAGCAGATAACTCTTCTACGGTGTCATTCGCTTTGATTACTGCCACTCGGGAGGTGGACCATATTGGAGAGTATGATTGGGGCTCCTACACCTTCGCCTATTTTCTCAGGGGAATGCGCATGCGTTCGCAGGGCTTGACAGAGGCTTGGTTAGGATTCTACCCATTTCTGCGGGTGAGTATGTACTATTTTCCATTCCCTACATCATATTTCCATCTATTATTTGTCATGCATTTATCATGTTATGCATATGTATGTATATCCAGAGATATTCAACATTAACCCCTGGATGGTCTTATGATACGACCTACACAGATGTCTTCTTTGACAATCAGCCGCATAGATCACACCCTACCAGTGTTGATAGCTTCCCGTATGAGGTCGTGATATGATAGTATGTCACCTACAGATAGGGTGACCGTTGATCAGTTATTACAGCATTCTATGACCCTCTTGATGTTTCAGGTTCCCGCAGGCTTTGTAGAGGGTATGCTTGAGCATTGGATACCGGAGAAGCAGGTTTTTCAGTTTGGTACCCAGGAGTTGACTCCTACATTGGAGGAGTACGAGCATTTAACGGCTTTGCCCTTAGACAGACCTTGCGCTCGTATGGTTGTCGGATATATATGACGGCAGTTTATGACCCTCACCGGGTTACAATGTAGAGTAGTAGAGGATGAGATTACATCCGACCATGTATTGTTCCAGAGTTTTCTGATAGATAGATTTAGCTTAGTGGACAGCTATGCGCGGCACTCCGGGGATTTTACCAGACCAGAGGATCAGTGGCATGTGGCCAGAGTGGATGTACTCCTGATGTGCATAGTGGCGTATGTGTACATGCCATGGTATATGGATGAGCGGGACATAGGTGTCATCATGGCAGTGAGAGCTCTCAGGGAGGGTCATACCATCATCTCGATGATCGTGGCGGAGACGTTGAGGTCAGCCACGTTCTGCAGCACCTACCCTGTAGGGGTATTTATAGGCAGATCGGTCATGTTATACGTGTGGTTTATGTCACACTTGAGACCGATTGGTACATTCCGTCGACACGGGTACTTTTTTACCCATGATATAGATATGTCTTACTCCTTTCATCCATCGGAGTGTACAAACGCTATGTCTTGGCCAATATTCTTTGCAGGGATCGGAGATTTGTTTGGCATCCTTCCGTGTACAGGGCTCAGCTCACCCTACAGCTTCATTACTCACGCTCCTGGCATGGATTATCTCCCTCTGACTGGTTTGAGGGGAATGACTACCTACCACCCACTGATTGTGATGTCACAGTTTGACCAGTTCCAGGATTTCCATCCTTTCGAGGGGGTGTTAGGTCAGCGTGTGGCTTCTCGCCATTTATCAGCAGAGGACCGATCCCGGGTGTATGCTTGTTGGGATCAGCATGAGATAGCTTCTTTTTCTATTAGCCATCCGGGCTGTTCACCAGAGTATTCTGCATGGATGGAGACAGAGACTTCATCGGCTACGACAGTATCCACAGTGCCAGAGATTGATTTAGATGGTGGAGAGCCCATACAGGACATTGATTCTCCCACTGAGGAGGACCCATTCACTGGGTTACCGACAGCTCTTGTAGATTCTCCCAATATAAGTGTTACTGTGATCCAACATTCAACACAATATTTCGAGCAGAGTCTTCATCTGATGACCTTTGAGAGGGATCAAGCTAGAGCCCTGATGTTGATAGCTCTTGATGGGAGAGATGTCGCTCTATTAGAAAGAGACGGGGCATTATCACATAGAGATGCCTCTATTGAGGAGCGGGATGAGGCCAGATCAGCTAGAGATGTCGTGATAGTTGAGCAGGGTGGCGCTATATCTGCCCGGGATGTAGCCATTATAGAATATACCATAGTGAGGTCCCTTACTATTGTCATGATTGTAGAGATGAGCACGTATATTAATGAACACAGTGTCACTATGCAGATGGATGTTAATCTGTTATCTCACGTAGAGATCCTTGTAAAGGAGACCACATCAATACCCCTTTCTTCTGAGAGAGATGCCATGTTAGGCTTGATAGCTCGTATATACACTGATTTATAAAAGAGCTTGTATTTTCCTGCACAGACTAGCTTATCCATTTTTTCAAGTACAGTTCACATTGTATATATCAAACAACATTATATATAGCAGGGAAATATATTTTGATTCACTTCCATTTTAGTCGTGCCTTGCTACTTCCTTGATATTTGTTTGCTTCTTCAGGGCTTGTGATCTAGATGTATTCTGAACTCCTCCTTGACGGATGGACATTGAGCTGTCTCAAGATATTTCAGAATGGATCGTTGATATGTGTGTATTCCTACCATCTTTGGTGTCTTGGGACTGGTTTCTGTATGTAGATGTGGAGAGGAGTGTGGCATTCCTCTCTGAGGTTGACCGCACGACAGATGGTCACCAGTACTCCTTTGTATGGGGGAGCCCAGTTAGTTCCATCTCTTATGGATTGGTGTTTCTCTTTGAGGAGTCAACCACAGCTTAGATGGTCGCTGAATCTCCCGTTTACATGGGGAGGTCAGGTAGTTCCATCCCTTTGGTCTGAAGCCGATGAAATGTGATGGATTGAAGGATGATCCTAGTACCGTTGACAAGTGTTTGTGTTTTGGTAGGGAGTGAGACCGAACCATGAATAGTTGCCTACGTACTCCTATTGAAGAGGAGATCAGATTTATATAGTTCGAACCTGGTGTAAGAGGTTCAACGTTGTATGTGGCAAAAAGGGTGTAGGAATGTGTTTGTAGAGAAGGGCGTAGATGTGACGCCCCCAAAAATAGGTCCATTCCATCCAACCCATTCTGAGTCGCCAAATACATGGTACAGAAAACAACTACAACTTTATTACAACAATTGTCGTGCAAAAAACAACAACACATATGTTGTGAGTTTTAATACCAACTATGACTCATGTCCCAACTATGGATAAGACTCACACATCGATACCTTACATAAAGGTACAATCTAGAACTGTTTTAGAAATTAAAATCTTTGGAAAGTGCTCAAGGAAACCTTCGTACATGGGAGGCCATGTGTCTAGGTTATGATAGATACCATATGCCCACAAAATTATCCTTGGTTGACCCAATAGACCCCAAAGAAAAACGAGAAGATTACTATCATATTCTTCCCAATGGTGTGTCTTCTCTTGACATATCATTATCTCCACCGTCTCTAATTCAGAATTATACTTCAACCAAACTCCAAGATTATATAGGTAGTGCTCGTATATATACTCAGCAAGTGGATGAGCACATCCCTATCTTATGATGACTCGAGGTTTTATGTCATTAGACATCTTGTATGATAGTGACAAAACACCCTTCCAAAGTTGGGTTCGCCTCACCTATTTAGGGAGAACCTCAACAGATATAGACCACCGTTCTATTCCCCTGTTATTCCCGCTCGACCCAGCTACACTCTTATTACCTGAAAGGAATTGTGAAGCAAAAGGGTATGCACAACTAGCTCAGTAAAGAATATCATGACTAAAGATAAATAAATTATCAATAGCCTTCAATAGTAATAAATCAGAGATTTAGAACATATGGTAGATGATAAAACTTTTCAACCATAGTTGCAGCGGAACGAGCAATCCATTAGAAGAGTCAAATAGACCATAAAATCTATTATCTTCTCCATGTTAAAAGTCCATCAACAATGTTTTATCCCTGTAACATTAATCAACAATTCCTGTCCACAATCACGTGTATAACTCATAATCGTAATTGTAGTTCTAAATTCCTTTCCTCATCCAGGACAAAGTTAATTTTCATCACCTGAAACATCAAAGATCATGGTTATACCAAATCACAGTTCATGTTCATAATCGTACTAATAAATTCATCTTTGCACTACGGGCCAAAGATATTCATCAACAAGTCATCTTTGCACTACAGGCCAAAGATATTCATCAACAAGATGATTACATGCCAAAGATATTCAACAACAGGTCATCTTTGCATTACGAGCCAAAGATATTCAATAACAGGTCATCTTTGCATTACGAGCCAAAGATATTCAACAACAGGTTATCTTTGCATTACGAGCCAAAGATATTCATCAGAAATCATTCATCTTTGCACTACAGGCCAAAGATATTCAGTTATATCACTGAGGATGATACAAAATATTTTAAAGAAAACGAATCCAGTGAAACAAAAGAACAAATATTAAGGATTCGTACTTTAAACAACCCAAGTTCAAAAATACTTTATAAATAACCAGAGTGGAGTAAAATTCAAGAATGAAGACCAAAACATAGATCCAATCAAAGATAGGATTCATAACAGACAATCTTGGACACAGAAAAAAAAATTTAATTTTTCTGTGAATAGTGTCGTATTCGTGAATAGTGCCGTATACGTGAATAGTGCCGTATACGTGAATAGTGCCGTATACGTGAATAGTAACTCCGACACTAAAAGATAGAAATTTCACAAAAAACATCATCATGCTTCGTGAATAGTACTCGTGAAAATAATATCATTTATGAAGAAAATAATCTCCCTTACTATCCCTTACAATCCCTTACCTCAAAAGAGCGGTACTTCTGACTGGAATAACGCTGAACGAACTTGCACCGTATAACAACACTCAAGATATCAAAATACTCACAAGAATACACTCGATAATATAGAGAGAGAAATAGAGAGAAAACTTCAGTTTCTGGTGTGATTTTCAATTCTAACCTAAGCACCCTATTTATAGGAAAATGCTTAGAACACCAAAGCAGAAAATTTAATAAAATATTAATATAATATATATTAAATTCCTATGCCCACTCTGACCATCTGACCATCTGAATTCAGCCACTAATAATGACAAAAACAAAAAAAACGTTTTTGTTATTAAAATTAATTAAAACTTTCAAAAATCAATTATTTCGGAACTTCAATAATTCATAATAAATAGCCCTTTTATCAGAAAATTTGAACCTCGCAACTTTTTATAGGATATTCAATTCTCTACAACTTTGCAGAAGAAAGTTTTTCCAAATTCCAAACAGAAATTGACCGAAATCCACATACGGACGATTTTACAGGCTATAATCAAATTTCAGTCAAGAAATGGGGTCCACCGACACACAAAACATGTGTTAATCATTTAATGCAACAAAATACTCTTCCTCCTCATATACTCATATATCTCACATTCATTGTAAAAATATCATCATTATTATATTATAATAATATAATAAAATACTATTTTATCAGAAAAGTTAAAATATCAATTTTTAACAATTGTCACTTTAAAAATTTTCTCCATCTATATCCACATAAAATGAATATTTTCCTTATCATATAAATCAATAATTAATTATTCACAAATAATAATCTGAGAATCACAATATTGACAACCATTAGTTCCCAAGAAAGAGGGGCTTTCCAATAAGAATTTCTCTTCATTGGCGCCTTGCAATTAGGTGACCAAACCTCTCCTTAGATGTAACTTTCTAGACATTGCCAATAATGTTATCTAATAATATTATTTAAATAATATGAATTATTGCTTCGATAATGGAAAATACTATGTAGTGACAATTATCAAACAACAAGTAATATCAACGCAAAGAATTATTGAATCAATAAAATCTTGAATAATAATTCGTAACAATTATTGAGTAGTGCCTTCTTCACGTAAGAATCAATAATTGGTGCAATACCGTGTCCCACTTGTGCCAACGCATATTCTCGTGTTTTAACTCACCGGTATTCCAACAAGATTAATGGTGTAATAACTATACCAGTTATTTATAAACAACTTATACTTGTTGTTTTCTTCCTCCAATCGCTTTCCGTTACTAGGCCCACAAAAGACTGCACCGTCGTACGAATATTCCCCGACAGAACGAATATTCCACGACCAAACGAATATTCCCCGACAACAATGAATATTTTATAACCACTTGCTTATTTTGAAAAAAATTTCATATATCACCCTTAACTTTAACTTTTATCAATTTAACCCTTTACTGAAAAGTAATTATAAGAAAAATTGAATACTTTTATTTCATAAAATTCGGGGTCTTACAGTAGAAATGTTTTTGTTGTTTTTTTTATTGCGACCGGACCATATAAAATATGGCTACCTACGTACTCCTGTGTATCAAGGAGATCAGGTTGGTGTAGTTCGCCCCATGTTCAGGACGATTTGCAGCCAATGAAAAGTTTAATCCCATGTTCAGGACAAAATGCAGGTGAGAAAGTTTAATCATATGTACAAGATCAACTGCAGGTGTGAAAATTCTTATCCCTAGTGGGGTAAAACTGTGGGTGTGAAAGGTTCAATCCCTGGTGGGATAACTGTAGTTGAGTAAAGGTTCAAAACCAAGTGAAGAGAAAAGGATCTGGCGATCCGAAACCAGGCTGCTGGTTAGAAAAGTGTGTTTGTCCCTGATAGGGCAGATGGGTGTGAAAAGAAGTTATATGTAGTGAAGGGTTAGAAAACTTGAAATGATTGGGGGGATCTGATGATCCAAAAACTGTGACGCCCCCAAATCTGGGTATCTTCCAACCCGAAAGATGGTGCTACACGGTGCTACAGTTCACACAAACATTCAATTGAAATGCCTCAAAAGAACGAATATGTCTTATATATATTCAAAATAATATTAACATTCCCCCAGGTTCTTTATAACCATTACATTTGTCCTTGTCATAATATCAAATATTATTATTACAAACCTATACTATTACATAAGTAATCTACGGGTTCGCCTTAGTCTTCCCTTTATCCTTACCGGATCCGTTGGTACGTTCGATCTTAGTTTCATTAATATGGTTCAAGCAAGAGTGAGCCTAACTAGCTCAGCAAGTACAACAATTCTAATAAAACAGCATGCTTAAAACATAGGAATCTTATATCTTCAATAATTGAACAATAGTTACGAAGTACTGTCGATAATTCAAAATAGCACCTTTTTTCATTCAAAACGTTTTACAATAACAATATTAGTAAAACATCAATTACGGCCCAAGACCATGAGCATTTCATAAGAACTTTGAAAAGGACATCCCGACACTAAGCCCGTAATCCCGGCATAGCTTACGAGCATGTCTAGGTGATCAGCCTATAGTACTCTATGTTGATCAACACTACATTCATTAAACGTGTGTACGTTTAAGTTGTGGCAACCTCACGTGCATGTCGTTTGACGACAAAACAATTTAGCATACTCAGTCTCCTTTTGAAAATCACACCAATATTAGTTTGGTAAATCATTGTCAATACTTTGAGATTATAAGAAATCCAACATATCGTAAGTCTAATCGAAAGAATTGGCGTTGACTTCATCAGACATTACCTCATGCGTAAGAATACATGAATCACAAAGCTTGTCCAGATTGAACTGGAAAAAGTGTTAGAACACTTGTCTTCAGCGTCTGCTACAGATATAACACGTGCACTTTAAGTCTTTAAGGTTTCTACAGTAGATGATAACATCACATAACACATTAGGTCATGAATAACATTCATAGTTCCTAAAGAATCTTACCCTTCTTCTCAATCTAATTACGTATTAGATTTGTTATTTATTGGATCCGGCTTTTCGTTATGTCGTTCTTACGTTCATATGCAATTGAGTTACTTCAACCCTAAGTGATCATATTTAAGGTTTAAATATGTCTTAGCAATGTTATAGTTTAAGCTTTAGTTTATTACTAATGACTTACCATTCATTCTCTCCTTACAAATATTCTTAAATTTCAAAACCCTAAAATGTAATCATGCGCCAACTCCTTTTACTTGATGTACAATGCACAAGAAGTCCCCCTTTCATATTTATGCCATGCCACTTGCAGAACTCTAATAGCTCACAGCATTTTCCGGCCAAGCTCGACGTTGCTGGCATGAGGGCTATTTATTTATTTCAATAGCAAAGCCAAATTTCTACGCACTAGAAAATTTTTACAGTTTGGAAATTTTGTGAAACTCCCGGGCTCGTAACTTCTTCGTTTATAAGTCCGAATTGTCTTGTTCAAGAGCTTACGGTTCACAAATTACATACTCTACGTGTTCATGTAAGAATTTTATCTATTTGACTTCGTTAACAAAAAATTCCCCTATTAGTCCATTTTTAACGAAACGATAAACGTTTGTGAACGTTCAACGCTCGTTACTTCGTTCTAAGTCGGAATCCAGTCATTTTCGAGTCCGCAACTCTATAATGCCAAATAAGACTTGTCTCCGTCAACAACTAACATTTCTGAGTTTAAACAAAAAATCCGACTTCCATTCCGAGAATTTCACGAATTCGACGATAATCGTCCAATGATGTGAATTCCGGCAAAACTTCGTTACTAACGATTTGTTCATCATTCCAAATGGATTCATTTCATTAACTAGACATCTCAACCTACATATTAAAACATTTTATCTTTAAGTTTGGTTATGGCTTATTCCTCATAATTCATAACTTAACAAATTATAACTTACAAGATTTCATCCCTTAAGACTTATTATTGATTTAAGTCCTTTAAGCAACATTCTTACATCTTATCAATCATACTAACTTCTTAAAGTAATCATATGACAAGTTCATCCATGTTCTTCACAAGTTCATAACTTATTTAGGTTTGAATTGTTTATTCCTTACTTATTCGGCTTAATTCCATTGATTATCCAATCTTTATGAGTTCTTAACATACATGTTCATTAAGTTACACTTCACTTATCACCCTACAATGGTAGAGATATAAGAGATAAGATCATTTACCTTTGATGACTAACTTCTTCTTCTTGGAAATCTAACAATGGAAGTTTGACTTATTTGTGCTTATACTCTCTAACCAATAAGTTGTTAAATGTTGGATGAAAACTAACAAACAACAAATGAATTGCAAACTTGCTATTTATAGAGCTTCTAATGTTAGGGCATACTAGTCATTAGGACATCCACCTCCTTAGGTAACCTTCTTACTATTCATGACTTAAGGTCTAAGTAATCTTGCTAACCACTCAACTTTCTTGCCCACCACACCAAGTTCTTGGTCACCAATTCACCCATGGGTTGCCCCATGGATCAAGCTTTTACCCATTGGATCATTAATTGGGCTTAGTGTTAATTAGTTTAGCTTATACTTTGGGCTTGTCTTTAATTTACATTGGGCTTCACATTCACAACCATTTGGGCTTGCACCTTAATTCTCATTGGACTTGTACTTCCTACAAGATCCACAATTCCATTTCATTTTTTCTTTAATCCATAACGCTCTTAAATTTAAGTCCGCATGTGAAATATTGCGTTTTCCATACTTGAATTATTATTACATAATCCATCTCACCTCGATATTATAACGTTACGTATTTCTCGGAAGTTCGAAAATAATTTCCGAGCAGAAAACGATGAATAGTGTTTTTCGAAAAATTTCTCGGAAAGCTTTTATTTTCGTCTTGGAAATTCAAACACTTTAATTCCTTCACGTAGTTAAAATACTACGATGTGTAACGTTTTCTAGGTTATAATCCACATTCATCTTACTAACACATAATAATAACAAATAATATTATTATATTCATAATTAAAAGTAGTAACAAAAGGTTCGATTTTCACAAGCGTTACAAAAAACAGGATGTTTGCTTGATGGTGACCTCGGACAAAGTACCGTTTCATGTCATTCAAGTTGATAATTTCGTGGAAATCAAGAAACTAACGATTTGACCATCGAAGTTGACACGTTTTTATTGAATACCCGATTCAACTTTTAATTTTTCAAATTATCTCACTGAACTAATTATTATTTTCAAATTAGGTCACTCCGTTAAAAAAAATAGACAGACGTTAAAATTTTATCTACGTGGCCCTGAAAATAATATACAAAAATTAAAAAAAATATACGTGGCTAAAAAATAAATAAACTTTCTTTTTATATTTAAAAGTTTTTAAAAAATAAAAAAAATAACATTTTAAAAATAACAAAAACATAATAAAATAAAACAAAAAATCAAAACATATCTTTGTTCTTTAAAATAGATTTAACTATCTCTCTTCCTTCATCCGTGCTCTCTCTTCTATCCTTCCAAATCAAATTCGAAGATCTACTCTCTTTCTCTTGGGTTTTATTTTTTTGGTATTTCTCAGATCAACAGATGCGGTTTTGTGGCAGGAAGACTCTCTCTTGTCCCAATTGCAACGGAGGATTCATCGAGTCGATCGAGACTCCGACCCGACCCCCACTCTCAGATTTCCGGCGGCAGCGTTTTCTGGCGGCGGCGATGTACATGGTCGGCGGCGATGTGGGGATCGGAAGAGAGAGATTCATCCTGTTCTTACTGAGTTTGAAGAGAGAGAGAGAGATAGGGGGATTATGGAAAATATCCTGTTCTTCTCAAGGCTGAGTTCTGAATTCGGCACAAAAGGGTAGTTCAGTAAAACACAAGATACAAGCAGATGTAGGAAAACAGATATGGTGATAAGCGAAAGTTTGGATTCGTTGAGCCGCAGAAGGAGGACTTACCCGCCGAACATGTTAGGAAGATCATCAGGTGAGTTGTCTGTTCTTTTACGTAACCAAATCAATCTATCTGTGTTAATTAGATGTTTGGTAAGTACAGTACAGTTATTTGTTGTATTGAAGCTTTACATTCCTTGGTTATTGTAAACCTTTGATTTGCAATTGTGGTAAATCTTCAATGGAAAGTTTAGATATCGGAAAGAGTTAAGTAAATAGATAAATGTTCCTTTCTATGTATCAAATGTTTCTCTTTCATTTGTACCTACTGAGTTTTATTTTAAATTGTTGGAAATATAGTTTCTTACAGTATCATTTAAACTTTGTCAACATACATGGGAAGAAGAGATCTTAGCACTAATTGTCTCCTTTCCCCAACCCTTGCTCCACTAAACTCCATGACGAGACAGAGAAAATGTCCAGAATTTCTAGGTAATAAAATTCTGACGTGGGCAGAATTAGGGGTTGAATAAGTTTGTTCCTGTATGATAGTGTGACTAGTGAGAATGGCTTAAGATTGATACATTAATTTGTTTCTAGGTTTCAAATGGCTTCTGGTGTTGGTTTTGGCTTCTTGAGAGTTGTGAAAAATGAATGTATATATTGTAACCTCTGTTAGTATGGATGATAGTTTGATTGATCTATTTTAGATTTTTTAGTGTAACCAAATTTGGATCAAATTGTAAATTTGTTCATAGATTCTGTTTATAGTTTATCATTTGATTCAGTTTGAGTTCGCCACAGAATATTTTTCAAGAAAATATTTCCAAGAATTCATCCCAACACGAAAATGATATAGAAAATATTTGTAACCTGTGTAAAAGGAGAAAGAAATGTAGAAATAAACAGAGAGTTAGTTTGACTCTTTATAGTAGTATATTTAAAAAAATTAAATACCAGTATTTGCTAAAATTAAGACCGATTAACTATTGATAAAGTGCTTATCATTTTTATATTCCATACAATCTTTCTGAGTTTCATAGAAAACAAATGTTTAAGAGATTTGACAGTCAACCCTGCTTCTTATTCTTTGTTGAGTTTTCCGGAGAGTTCAGTTTTGTTTGAGGCCCTTGTAGAGTATGGTTGGTGGTATTTGTACAGGAGATGCATGGGCTTAACTTCTAGCCAGTTATATTTTTTTTGATCCACCTGCTTCTTGTATTCTTCTTATGTATTATCTTATTATATTTTAGACATTCTTTTGACATCCATTACGTGTCTAATTTCAAAAATTTGAGATACTTCATATACACTTCTTGGACTGTTAAAGCCTTCTAACATCAGTAATATGATTGAGTTATGCATTTATATCTATATTTATTGTGCTGATTGGAATATGCTAACAAGTGGCTATTGTAGTGGTTGATAACTTTTTGGTGCTGGTTCTTGGCTCATTTATATTTTTTTGTCTTGTCGGTGGTAGCAGTTTATTTGCTTCTCTTTGTTTAGGAACACAAATCTCTCATATGGTCCATATGTATCTGGCCTTCAATTCATTTTGAGCTGATTTATCATTTCCCTTTGCCGGTTAAAGTATTAGGTTGTGTCATTGAGAAGTAATGGCGCGTTAACCTTCTGTTTACCACAAAGTAATGTGTTCATGCTTTCACATTATTGTAACAATTCGTCTTTGTTGCACTCTCTTTTTTGTTTTGTTTTGTTTGTGTAATTATGAAAACTCTTATAAATATGGATAACTTTTTCATTGCTAAGATTTAGTTATCTATATCTATATCTATATCTATATTATAAAGCCTCCATGAGGTTTCTCCAGCAAGTTTGGTGTATTTAGGTCAAACTTTTCCTTTTTTTTTCTTTTACTCTTTTACCCTATAAATTTAGATATATTACTATTTTGTCCTTTTTAATATTAATTTTTTATATCTTTCTATTTACTCTAAATTTTATGAAATTTTTATTTTACTTCACATAATTTACACGCAAAATGCGTGTGCGGCGGTGACTAGTATAGATAGAATGTGGTTAGAATGTAACTTCATGCATTTGGTATATTAAATGCTAATTTTTGTTCTCTTTTATAGGGACCATGGTGACATGTCCTCTAAAAAGTATCGGCATGATAAACGTGTGTATCTTGGAGCTCTTAAATTTGTTCCACATGCAGTCTACAAACTTCTTGAAAACATGCCAATGCCTTGGGAACAGGTATGATCCCTTGAATTTTATTCACTACGCTCATATTCATATTGGAATGGACATTCTCAATTTTGCCTTGATTAATCTCTTGATTTTTGTGCAATTATAGGTTCGTGAGGTGAAGGTCTTATACCATATTACCGGAGCTATCACATTTGTGAATGAAATTCCTTGGGTTGTTGAACCTATTTATCTAGCTCAAGTATACCTTTGGAAATCATTGTCTATGAAGTTCTTTTTTATATGTTGGGTCTCCTTATGACTAGGATGGTGGCAATTTGTTATTTAGTGTCATATTACAACTTGCAAGTAGTGTCGTTATCAATTACTTTTGTCAGGATACTTTTTTTCTTTCTCCAGTCTCATGTATTTCATATCTTGTTTTGATACACAAGATTACTGAACTACTTTGTCAGGATAAACTGTTTACTATTTTCCTACATCTGTTTGTATCTTGCATGTGGTAGGTTATTGCGTGATAGTGGATTTCTTGTGGCAGGAAAAAGATGTTAATCAGATTGATCATTCACAAGCTCGATTTTAGCGCGCTGATCAATGGTTACCAGTTTATTCTTGGTTAGAGTCGGTAAATACAGAGGAGGTAGTCAAGTCAAAAGATATTTTGGATTGGCTCTCCGAGAACCCAGAGGTCAAAAATGATTTGTACTTGAGACATTCCCGTTACCATCTGATGTACTACATCAGAAAGTGTCATGTCAAATAATATTTAGCTTTTGATGGTTAATTATAAAGATAATGAATGATTATATAGTGGATGATTTTATTAAGTTAATAATATTTTAGTTTTTTGTATATTTGCCATTATTTGCTATGGGGACATTGAGCCAACTAGGTACTCAAAAATAATGTCAAATTTTGATTTGGCAACAATATAATTCGTTTTCAAAGTTTTGAACAAGTTTTAATATAGCAATAATTTTTTATACATTTAGCAACAAATTTTCGTTGCTAATGGCATTAAAAATATAATATTTGGCAACGAAAAATTAACCTCATAATAACGGTGAGGATATTGTTGCTAATACTAAAATAAAAAGTAACATTTTTTATCGTTACAAATCATATCAACTTTCGTTGCATATATAAAGAAACGACAACATATTAATATCGTTGCTAATCGACGACTTTCGTTGCTATTGAAAAATAGCCATCAACAAACATTTTCGTTGCTGATTCAGCATAATGTCGTTGCCAAATAAAATAATCAGCAACGAAAATCGTTGCTAAAAAGTTTACATTCCGCAACGAAAGCAAGCTTAGGCAACAATTTTTATAATTTACTGCAACAAAAAATATCGTTGCAAAATGGTGTCAATTGCAACGAAAATTCATGGTCAAAAAAAAAAAAAAGAGTTCATTTCATTGCCAATTAGCAGGCTTTTGCAATGAAATGGGGTTTTTAGCAATGAAATTTTAATTATTCTGAAACAATACATTTTGTTGCTAAAGGATCGATGTCTCTGTACGAAAGCCAAATTTCGTTGCAAAATGTATTACTTTTGGCAACGAAAAAAAAACGTTCGCGGAATGATTAATTAGTAACATTATCACAAGAACGAAAGACAATAACAACGAAAGAAAGTCGTTGCCAAAACCCTTTTGCAACGAAATTTAGCACCTTTAGCAATGAAAATCAGTTGTTGCTGAAGCCCCATTTTTTTGTAACGAGTTATCATGCAAGCATAGGTATGCTGCCCTACAAAGCTTTGTATGGAAGGAAGTGTCGAACGCCATTGTATTGGGATGAAGTGGGAGAATGCAGAATGCTAGGACCAGAATTGGTGCAACAAACAGCGGATATAGTGAAGCTAATACGAATGCGATTGGTGGCAGCTCAAGACAGACAAAGAAAGTTTACAGATTTGCATCGAGTAAATAGGGAGTGCGAGGTAGGCTCGTATGTGTTTCTAAAGGTATCTCCCTGGAAAGGAAAGATACGTTTCGGAAAGAAGGGAAAGTTAAGTCCCAGGTTTATAGGACCTTTTGAGATATTAGAAAAAGTGGGAGGAGTAGCCTACGTGGTAGCATTACCTCCAGACCTAGAACGAATACATAACTTGTTTCACGTATCTGTATTACGACCTTATAAGCCTGATTACAAACACGTAATAGAGTATGAGCCAATTCATATCGAGAAGGACTTAACCTATGAGGAAGTGCCAATTCAAATCATCGATCGAAAAGAGCAAGTTCTACGGAACAAAGTTATACCGTTTGTAAAGGTGTTATGGAAGAACCACGATGTCGAAGAAGCAACGTGGGAATTGGAAGAAAAGATGAAGAAGAAATTACCCTCATTTGTTTGTGTAATTTTTTTATATAGCGAGATTCTAGGGACAGAATCCTTATAAGGGGGAGAGAGTGTAACTGTAATAACCCGAGAATTTAGATATTTATTAAAATCTTAAAAGATTTAATTATGGTTAAATATTAAACTTAGACAGAAAACAAGTGTATGGATTTGATATTTTAGGAAATGGATTTTGTGAATTTAAAAACTTTTGGTAAATTTTTATAGTGTTAAGGGTATAAGTGTATAGGTTATGTGTGTATGGTCATATATGTGTACAATATGTGGTTAAGGGTCAAGGGTTGACCAGATAAATTATATCAGTCATAAACCCTAATAATATATTAAGAACCTCGACGTTCAGTTAGAAAACCATATCGACTGATAAGAAATCCTAACACCGGTTCTGGAAACCCTAGTTTCAGTTTCGGGTGAAACCCTAATTCGGAATATTAAAACCCTAATTGGGAAGCTTGAAGATAGTATAAGATTTTTATGTTATTAATTTTATATTTATTTAGGGATAGCTCTAATTGAATTATTAGAAAACCCTAATTGTTCATCTAGAAACCCTAATTTACAATTATGGAACCTAAATGCTAAATTAGCAATTTTAATTAAGGAAATATTAACCCTAATTAGCAAGCTTGAATGTGATTAGTAACTCTACTGTAATTAGGAAACCCTAATTATAATTTAGAAATCTTAATTTTCTATTTTTAAAACTTAATTAGAAAAACCTAGAAATTTAAATTTGTGTAACCTTAGGGTTAAACCCTAAGGTGTTAAACCCTAAGGGTTAAAACCTAAGGGTGGTGACAAGTTACCTTTATGCCATTTGCTTTACAAGTCCAATGACCAAATTGCCCTTCTTGAATATTTTAATGGGATGGAATGTAAATCTAGCCCTAGTAAGTGGTTGGTGACCAACCCTAGCTAGCCATGTGCTTATATCTCACAAATATCAGATCTCATTTCCACTTAGCATCAATTGTAACCATAGATTAAAAATCTAAGAGATTTAAAAGTAATACAAAGCTTACTTTATTTTTCATTTGAGCCAAGTCCATTCTCTCTCTCCCATCTGAAATTTTAGAGTGAAAATGAGTGAGAAACAAAACCAATGTCAGCCTTTAACTTGCCAAGAATAAACATCAAAGTCAGAATCAAGATCAAGCTCAAAAAGGAGGTATAAACCCTAAATTTGAAAATCTATGTATTTGATGTTAGATGTTGTTAATGATTGGTTAGATATGCGTTAGAGGGTGTCATTTAGTGATCTGGGTTGTTAAATCCCAGATCCATAACATCTAGATGCTCGAAATTGAAGATTTCAAAAATCTGGAAAAAGTTGAAAAGGTTGTCCGTGACCGTATACGTCAGGCTCATGTGTACTTCAGATGTTAATTGTTTGTTGTGTTTTAAGTTATAGACTTGTAGTATGATGTAAAGGCTTTGATTTGGAACTTGAATCAAGCCCAGATCATGTCTAGATCTCCAGATATAAGCAGTCAAAGTGCGTTGACCGATCACGAATACTGGAAATCTGGGTAAACCCAGAAACCCAGAATTTCTGACAAGCTTTTCAAAGCCTTAGATCTTGTTGTTTCTAAGTTGTTTAGCCATCTTGTTGTTATGTACTTGTAAACTGATATGAGTACTACTTATCCATGCCTCTAGATTACCCAAATATGTAACAGAATCGAATCTAATGATGGTCAAACTTAGGTTGACCAAACTGCTCAAGAACATTTCTGGAAAACCCAGAAATGTTCAAGAAAAGTTCCTGGCCTTCACTTTGACCGACCAAGATCTCTTGGTTGTGATGTTGTTATACTGATCTTGTTAGGTATTGGTGTACCCTGACATCACTTCTACATGTTAGAACCATTAGATCACATGGAGTAAACTCAGAATCAAAGATACCAAGCTTCAAAGTAGGACCCTAGAACTGCCTGGGTTTCTGGGTTACCCAGAAAACCCAGGAACCGTCTGACAACACTTTCTATAGCTTAGATCTGGAAGTTTGGATATATTTTGGTCATGAAATCGATTTGAGGTTGTAGCATTACATGTATACTACAACATAAACACAAGTACAAGCCCAGAAATCAACTAGACCATAGATTAAATCTTGGTCAAAGTGGGCAGCCTGATAATGAGTTTGAATGTTCTGGGTTTGGCCAAGAACACCTATAGCGACGATTTTGTGGCTATAGGACCCTTTAGTGACAGTTTATTTATTGAAATTAATTATTTTAATTAAAAAATAGATAAAAATAGTTTTTAATTATTAAAAATTCAAATTAAATTCCTAAAAATTATTTTAAGGCCTGGAAATTAGTTTTTAATTATTCTGAATATATTTCATAAATATTTAATATTTTTGGAATAATAATGGTATTTAATTTATTTAATTATAATATTAAATAAATTATTTTAAAATGGTTTTAATACTTGAAAAATTATATTATGATATAAGAAAATATTTTAAGTTATTTTTAGTGACTTTTAATAGTTTGTGATGAATTTCATTAATTAATTAATATTAATGGTAATTAATTTATTTACTAAATGTATTAAATAAATTATAGAAAAATAGAATTAATAATTTATAAATCATATAAAATGATTTAAGTGTTATAAAAATATTTTAAGTTATAAAATATACCTTTTGATATTTTGTCATGAAAAACATTAATATTTAATATTAATGGCAATTATCGGATAATGGATTTAAAGGTTTAAAAATCATATAAATATGATTTTAAGGTATTAAAAATACTTTGATATATTATAAATATATTATAATATTATGTTATGATTTTCATTAATATTTAGTATTAAATAAATATTAATGATAAAGGAATTATGTGGTATTTAATTCTTGTAAATACAATATTAATGATTTAAAATTATGATAAATGATAATAATTACTTGAAAATTATTATGAGCCTGTGAAAATTATTTTGACTAAATAATTAATTATCTAAGTTAATTGTGCTGCGTTTAGACAGAGTCTTATGGATATTAGGCTCGATAGTTATCCGACTGGCCCGTCGAGATGTCATAATTTTGCCGGATTCAATTCAGACTGCAATAGTTTGACTTGATACTAAGTCATATATGTTGTGTAGACTAATAGGATTATGTGGTAATGTGTTTAGGTTATTTTATATTGTGATGATTGTAGACACTAGAAATTTTCTTCCCACCTATCACTAATATTGCAGGAGGACAGATTCGTCTTTCAAGAGGGAACCCTAGAAGACAGCTCACATCCATTCCGGATACTATCGGAAGTTCAGCATCAACCCCAGGACACACACTGGGAGTAACAATTCCAACCTCGGAGATAACCCCAAGGCGTGCAGATCCAATAACGGAACACACACTGGAGAAGACAGATTAATCTCGGAGATAACCCCGAGGTATCCAGTCTCAGTCCCAATCATGGGAATAGCTACCAACCTTGGTGATCACCCCAAGGAATGCAGTTCCGGCGATAACCCCGAAAATGTTTGTTTCAAATACAACCAGTTTTAATCTCGGCGCTCACAACGAGATACCCAGTATCAACCCGGAGATAACATCGGGAGGACAGGAACACCTCAGAGTTGACACTGAGGACCTTCAATACTTGCAGCAGTCCAATCTCAATAATAACCCTGAGCAACGTCTGTTTTATCAGCCCAAACCGGCGATAACTCCAGTGAGGGGCAAAGGCATCATCTCACCACTCTAAAGCCACATCACACCGTCTCAACATCTCATACATACATTTTCTACACAACGATGTCCCACAAGAATCAAGGAAAACCAATCCCGAGTGACTATTGTGCGGGGTAACGGATATAATTTGAAGCTTGAAGATCGGAGGGCACTGTCCCATCTTCATGACTTCGTACAACCTCTAATCCCATGCCATTGTACAACTCTCGACAACGGCGGTCCAAAATAGGTCCTATATACCTCAATTGGATGCCCAAATTGCAATTCTAAAAGTTCGAGCGGACATTATCGTGCCTACGTGCACGTACGACGAGACGACCCGACCCGAGAAACCCGGGCAGCCTCAGGTACACCTGCGGCCCCCTCTATAAATAGAGGGCTTGGGGTGGCCATTTTGAAGAGAGAGAGAGCGAGGAAGCCATGTCAAATTTGCTCCGTACTTGCAATACACTGAGTGCTTTCACATTTTATACACCTGTGAGCTCACATATAGCTACTTTTGTACCAGCGGGAGCCGAGTTTTATCTACTTTAAAGATATAGAAGCCTTCTTTGGTAGTCCACTATAAGCCTTCTTACACACTTTAAGGCCTTTCTCTTCATCTTTGCACACACCATTCTTCACGTTAAGAGTCGTGTTGCGTGCGTTTGTCGGGACTTCGGTCCGTGGTTTTATTTTCAGTTTGTATATACATATAAATTTATATATATATATATATATTTATATATATGGACTAACATTATCGAGTTATGCCTCGATTGAGCCTAGACTTCGGTATGTGTGTCGGAGTTTGTTCGATGAGCCTAGATTTTACATCCGGAGCGTTTACTTGCTTATATATATATATATATATATATATATATATATATATATATGAACGTGTGTCTAGGATTTTTTGTTCGATGAGCACTAATTTTACATTACTTATATATATATATATATATATATATATATATATATATATATATATATATACGAACTATGTGTCATACTGCTGCTCGATGAGCCCTGGATTTTACATCCAATATGCGTTTACTCGCTTTTATATATATATATATATATATATATATATATATATATATATACTTATATATATGAATCGATGAGAACTCGATTTTATGAGCATGCGCTTATTTTACATATATATATTTATATATATATATATATATATATATATATATATATACATTTTCATCCCACCTGGAGTTCACTTCGTGGTGGTTGATCACTTTTACAGCTTTCTTTACGTTTCGTCTCGCCTTGAGTTTACTTGTGGTAGTTGATAGCTTTTATGACTTTTATTTATATTTCATCACTTGAGTTTCCTCCATGACGGTTGATAGCTTTTCTGACTTTATTTACGTTTCATCCCTTTGGAGTTTCCTCCGTGGCGGTTGATAGCTTTCTGACTTTATTTACATTTTTCCGATCCCCATGAGGTTCTTCGTGGTGGTGATCATGTGCAGATATATATATATTTACTGACTTTTATATATATATATATATATATATATATATATATATATATATATGCTTACTTCTTTCATACAAATTGTGGTATCATGTGCGCCTAGGAATCATGTGATCGCAGATTCAGCCTATTAGATCAAGATTCGCTTCCCGTGATGGACATTTTCAGCTGTAAGCAGCTTGTAAATTATTCTGCAGTGTCTGAATTTACTCAGATGGTTTTCATACACACGAGGAAATCGACATTATTTTGTACATTATTTTCTTATAGATACTTTGCATCTCAAAAATAAAATCAATCAAGCCGAACACTTAATAAAATGGAAGTGTAAAAGGTCTCAATTACTATTGAGCATCAGGGTTTGAAAAACCTTTTCTTATAAAACATCATTGTTATATCTTGTTAAAAATTGAATTTTTACATAAATTCAAACCCTGTGTATATAGGTGCGAACGAGGCCCCGCACTACTTCCAAATAACAGCACATTGACCCACACACACACACATTCAGATAATCGTTTCTTGAAAAGAGGCAGTCACCGTGGTAACACGGATGTCGGGGGGTGCCTAACACCTTCCCTCCGCATAATCAAGTCCCCGGACCCTAATGAATCTCGGTTTCACATCACTGGGTCAATGTGCAAACCTTTTCTCGGTTGTGTTAGTACAACCATTTAAAAAACCAACTGGCGACTCTTAACAGTCCATCGTTGACATTATACATGTCGGACCTTTTTCACTTATTTTTTCAAACAAATCTCACCTAAAATGAGAACACCAAAGAACAAGTAACGGAAAGGGACAATTAAAAATCCCGACGTCGACAGGTGGCGACTATGCTGGGGACACCAGTAAGAGGACTTAAGTCGCTATTACAATCTTTTCAAAACTGTTATCTGCTTGTGTGTGGATGTTGCATTTACATTTATGATGAATGTGTACGAATGCATTTACTTATTGCACGTAGTGCCTCGCACCATATCTGCTTGTGATATTAGTGCTTCGCACATGTCATCATTTCCATATGGTGAGACGCGATGGATGTGAATGTAGTGGAGGCTATCCCGTCGGTGTTTGATTACTGGACTCGTAGGAAGACTAATTCCCACGAGGCTCAGGAAAGGCACCACCCAAATTCGCTCCAGTTGAAAGACCGGATTAACTTCCCGTTGAGTAAATTGTGATGATTTGGGAACCTTCATGCCAAAAAGCCGCGAGAGTAACCTAAGATAAGTTAGCCTCTTATAAACCCAAAATGGAGGAAAGTCTCTTCATGCTTTCTCATTTCAATTACTTGTAAACATAATTACTTGTAATTTCATTCCATATCTATCTCCATGTAATGAGAAATATTAAGAAATATGTACACATACAAATTGACATACTACAAACAGCTGACATCCATTTTGCAGGATAAAATTCCTAAAATGAATACATCACATAGCATGTTATTATACACACATTCCTTAAAGACTAAACTATGCAAGTCTTTTGCAGGGAACCAATCGGACCTACTACCTGGTCAAAATCCAAAAAGGCTGCAAGCCTGCAGTCAATTATGTCATCATCTGACCAAACTGACCTTAATCCAGTTTCTCACAAAGAATTCAATGGATTAAGCAAACAAATTACAGATTTGGCTGTTCTGCTTAAAGAAATACACCAATCTACTTAGGGTTCAAAAATACCCGTACATGCTGAATCCTCTACACAAGGGGAAAACCAGGTCATTACAATACCTAAACTGTAGTTGGATACGACCAACAAAACTAATGATGCCACCCATCTCATAGGAGATCCAGACACCGGTGACATCAAAAAGAAAGTCCTCCAAATGGAAGAGACCCTTTGTGCTATCAAAGGAATTAGAACACACGGGAGTGTTTCATATGTTGATCTTTGCATTTTCCCTGCTGTTTATTATCCAGAAAAGTTTAAGACTCCTGACTTGGAAAAATATGACGGGTTAGGAGATCCTAACACATATTTGAAAGTGTTTATTGGAGAACTCGGGTCTTATGCAGAGGACGAGAAGCTCAGAATGCAGGTGTTCTAGAAAGGTCTGACTGGAGAAGCCCGGTCATGGTATACCAAGCTAGATGATTCAAAGATCCATAGCTGGGAAGAGCTAGCACACGCCTTCCTCACTCAATACAGCTTTCTGTCTCAGATGGCTCCTAATCGGTATCAAATTACCAAGATCAAGAAACAGTCTAACAAGTCTTTCAGAGAGTATGCTCAAAGGTGGAGACGTCTGGTTGCCCAAGTTACTCCTGTAACGCCGCAAAATTCGGTCTATCTTCACACCCGGATTCCGTACGTCACGAGTACATCATTCATCCAACATACATCATTATATAATGCAATATAACAACATACACTCTCAAATCCCAGGTTCTAGAAACCTTATAACCTTTTTTCATTACAAATAATAATAAATACATTACTCATTTCATCTTACAAGAGTGACTTTTATCCGCCACCAAGGATATATAATAGTTCATTAGACTAGTCTATTGTTCAGTTTTATCTTTCTACATTACAAGTCTTCACTTGATCTTCTCGCTTATTCACCTTCTGAATGGTACTGCCTCTGGATACCGTCAGCTTGATCTTTACGGGATCCTTAAGTTCTTCTAACCTTGTTCGCTGAAAATTGTTTTTCATTTAAAGCAAGTGTGAGCATTCAATTTCCCAGCAAGTCATAACAGTTGAACAAACAACTTTAGAATTTAAAAAATTTCTTTAGAACTTCAATAACCGAACAAAGGTTATGAAGAAGCTGGAATTATAGGAATAGTCTTGATTCCTATCATCTTAAAACATCAGTCATTTTCACTTTGAAATACTTTCATTCTTCTACCTTTTTCATACACATCCTATCTGGCTAGAATCATTAGAACAGACTTAACAATAACGGTTCATGTATAAACAGAACATACTTATATTGAACAGCTTGATCACAGAATAGTTCATATCATAAAAACACCGAAGTGTTCAAATTGTGGCTCAAGGCCTCATACGTTCTACCACATTGTACAAATATCGCACATTCGCACATAGACAGAACTTCTCAAGTACAACATCTGAGAAGTTTAAGAAACTAGCATTCAGGTAATATGAATGAAGTTAAGAAACTTGCCTTACGCCCAGCTACAGCATACGCTGAACTGCTTATTTCAATTCCTATATAACACATAAAGAGAAAATATAAACACCAATTAGTCATATATTAAACTTACGCATTGGTTTACTTAACTTTACTTCTTAGGGTTTGCGTTCTTGTAATATGAGTTTACACGACTAACTTTCTTTACCAGTTTACGGCTTTATAACACACGGAGATGTCTTACTCAAAATGTTCATCATCTTGGATGATTTATATTCTTATCTGACTCACATTCAGCTTTCATTAATCTTATTACCGTTCATTACGGCTTTCTTGATAATTCATATCTTATTTAATACTTTCATTATCCATTACATGAACCCCATGTGTTCATTACTCGTTCTTAGTTTTGAAGCCATACCAATTGTTGTATGCTAAGATCGATCATTCATTGCAATAATGTTGCGTTCACAGCATCTATACGCTTCACACTTATCTCTCATTATCATGGTATAACATCGAAATGTTATTCATTACCCTCGTCACTCAACGTCTAAGGAATCACAACCATAGCAATTCCTCACGTTCGTTCATCCCGACTACGGTCCCCGGACATCGGTTATGTAACTCGTGATTTATATTCTTTGTTATTTAATCTCGATTAATCTTTACATTCAACCTTTAATAAAGGTTTAATTCATTTGCTTAAGTGTTATTTTAGGTGAACTATATGTTCATATTTCTTTCTTGCACATCCCCTAGTAATTAAGCAATTAAAATCTAATTTATGGCCATTGCCACACCGTGTCATCAGCACTGTCGTGCCGTTCCCTTTTCTCATGTATTTACTGGCCGGCCTACTTCTCTCTCCTCTCCTCCGGGTTGGTATTTGGCGGCAAGTCCTTTGTTATCTCTCGTATTTGTGGTACCACTCTCCAAAGATTATGGCCGAGCTCAGCTGGCTTGCTTTTCACTTCTTTATTCTGTCCTGTGACACAGAGACAAAACCCTAGAAATTTTTCTAAGTGTTAAATAAATTCTTTGAGACGCTCACTTCCCGATCTCATAACTCCTTCGTTATAACTCAGAACGAGGTTGTTCCAAAGCCATTCTCTTCCTTATCTTACGTACTTCAATACCCCTAGGACAGAGCTTCGTTTTGAATCCATTAACGTGCCATTCGATTGGCTTGATCTTCACCCTTTGTTCATTTTATGTTTTTAATGCTCTTCGTTTGTTCGTCCGTAATTCGATCATCTAAACTCGGAACTCGTTCGCTCTTAAGTCCACGACTCACGTTTTCTATGTTCTCTTACTTTCTTATGAAACCCTACACGTTCGGGTTCATTTACAAACTTTCTAATTCTCGTTTGACTTTTACGAAATTTTTCCATAACTTCGTTATAACTAAGTTTTAATCCGTTCTTCATGAACGTTTCTACCATTCCTAACCAAGCAATAAGCAACTAACTTATATGCGATGGTTTTAAACTTTTCCATCAACAACAATTATCCTACGATGGTTTTAAATTTGTCCATCAACAACGTTCTTCGTGTTCTTCGCGTGTTCTTCGTGTTCTTCGTTCATTCTTCATTTTAATTGATATTTTGGATTACGATTCCACTTTTTATTGGAATTTGATGTTATAGAACATTATTCCTTACTTATTTAACCTACTTATTCATATAATTCACTCGGATCATTCAAATTCGCTATGAATCTTATACTTCCTTAAGAAATTTACAATCTAAACTTCTAATTTATTATTTCTTCTTTTCTCATGATTTCAACCATATGAAATCATCTCTAACCTCATCTTCTCTCTATTCTCATCAAGCTATGTTTTAAACATATTAAACTTAAAGAAAATATTAGAAGAAATTAGGGTTCAGATTACCGTTCTTCTTTAATCCTCTTCTATTATATAAAGTCGGCGATTTGCAAGCTTTACTATTACACGATCACTTTCGATCCGATCATTCATACTCACGCTCTTCCTTCTTCCTCCCATCTGAACCCTCTCTCTCTCTAAGGTGTAGGATTTTCAAAATCCAAAACAAATGAAATAAGCTTATTATTTATAGATTTTCAAAGCTAAGGGCTTTTTAGTCATTTCGCCCCCACCTCCTTACTATTCCCACCTCCTCCCACAACTTATCCACCAAGTTTACTTGGCCACCACCCTTACTTGGTGGCCAAGTAGCCGCCCCACATGCCCATGGGTCACCCCATGGGTTGCCCCATTGCTTTTACCCATCCGTTTACCCATCGGTTCGATCCGCGGTTTCTTTTCTTGGTTTGGGCCTTAACCCTAATTCTTATTGGGCTTATCCTGGGCTTGATTTCACAAAGCGTTGGGCTTGACATAATCCAAGTCCAATTAGATTCTACAAAGTCCATGAACTCAAAGTTCATTAAGACTTATCGTATTTTACGCATCTCATTCTCGTATTCTCGTATTTTCTTTGTATATAGTTAAATACGATATTACATTATTATACGTCGTACTAATCTTCTTACTATACTCATATAATAATTAGTATTATCCTCGTATTTCTCACGCATAATAACCCTAATGATTATACGCGATCATAAAAATCTCGGAACTCACTTTTCCTAACCCTTAGGTTTTGAGTCCGTAGGCGAAAATTTCATTTTTCCCATAACTGAAATATTATTAAATATTCCATCACGTCTCAAAATTAAACGTAATCTATAACTTCTCAGAATTTCAAAATAAATCTCCGAGCAGAAACGGATGAATAGTGTCTATTTCGTCTTTTTCCCCGAAAATATTTTGTTCCCGGAAAACTTTCATTTTCGTCTTGGAAATGCTTATTCGCTCAAACTAGCTCGTAGCCAGGATCATCCCGATTGATAATCATCCAAGGTTATAGAACGATTAATAAACACATAGCACATAGTAATATTAATAAAAATTCCTTTTATTAATAACTAATTCTTTAAACCTAAATTCTGGACGATCCGAATTTCCGGGTCGTCACATTCTTCCCTCCTTATAAAAATTCCGTCCTCGAAATTTCTTAAAACCACTCCCTTACGGGTCATCACATTCACCCCTTCTTCACAGAATTTCGTCCTCGAAATTTTAGCCTACCTTTCTTCTCAACTTCACTTCAACGGAGTTCTTATCTTTCCCTCATTCCTAACCCCCATAACCTATCAAGAATAATGAAGTAGAAGGAATAAAGAGGAATATAAAATTTCCTCTTAAAACGTTTCAAACTTTTGCTGAGGGGTCAAATCGACCATGAACTCTTACTGGGTTAACCAGCATTTCGCCGTAAGCCCTTCTTTAATGGTCAGTTTACAATCACAAAGAAAGTAACTACCTCTTCCATGTTCTCCTCGGACTAAATCATTAGATTCCGCACCAAAACAATTAGGTTTGGCACAAGTTCTCAAAAAAGCTCGATGACATACCATTTGTCTATTTGAATCAAGTAGCTTAGACCATACCAATAACTTGGATATCAACGTGAAACATTCGTCTAGTCAACTCGATTGGCGTCGACTACTTCTTTAAATTCTTTTCGCAATACATCAAAAGCGGTTTATGGCGATAAGCGATCACCGTACTTTTCACGATACGTTGAGGACTTCGTCGGTTTGTGACTTCTTCATTATACCATCATACCATAGTGGGTTGTTGATCCTAAGATCACATCCAACACCGAGTTCAATGGTATTAACAACTCCATCCTTTTACCATCCTTGCATCGAATGCTGGATGATATAAAAATTCATTTTGATATTTCAAATCAATTTCTGTCTAGCCGAAGAAATTAGCATAGACATACCAAGAATAGCTCTTTTAAAATACTTTGGTTCCAAAAGTTGAACCAATCCATTCCTTTTCAAAATGTACATATCAGCACGAGTTCAATAAACTTTGAAATCTTAGCATATCTAGATGACTTAGAATTTCTTATTCTTCACCTTACTTCATTGTCTTACTGCGACAATACTTAATCTTCTCTTGCACTTTTAATACTAAGCCTACTGAAAACAACGTGTTTTCAGTCTAAACATTCCTATACCTTAGTACAGTCCATCAACTTACCACACATTATGAGTTCAGGAACTTTCCACAATAATATGAGTTTAAGCACTATCCAGACAGACCATAGGCATCCATTCGCTGAGACGTTCGAAAACATACCATATTATTATGAGTCATGAACTTACCCTAAGTATGAGTTTCAAGAACTCGCACCTACCTTATCGTTCTCTACCTATCAAGTACATACATGAGAAAAGATTCACCTTCTCATCATATACATCTTGATAGCGCGACCAATCCCAATGATTATCACTACCAGAAGCTAAGTGATTGTAGAACCAAACATAATTCCACCCCATAGAAAATTGGTCAACTCGACTTGGTACCGATATAAGAAGCTAAGCGGTTGTTACACCAAGAACAATTCTCCGCCCATACAAAGAATTGTTCAACTTAACAACTATATCACATAAGAAATAAAGTGGTTCTAAAACCACGTACAATTTCCCCGCCCATACAAGGAAACATACAACTCAGCTGCTGATATGAGTCCTCAATTGAAATTTTTCAACTTCTAAATCTCTCTCTACTTAATACGAATTTTCTTTAATTCATATACTATCCTTCATAACTTACTCTAAGTTCTTCTTCCCGTACTACTTCATAGTACCTTTCATTCATAGCACTAGCTATAAATCATTCATCGTTTAACAACCCATATGTTACTACGAGTCACTATGATCACGTGGTGATCTTCTTATCCTTCTCTCTACGATTATAGTCTTAGGTACTCCTACCTATGGTTTATAACCTATCAGCTCTGATACCAACTTGTAACGCCCCGAAATCTGGTCTATCTTCACACCCGGATTCCGTACGTCACGAGTACATCATTCATCCAACATACATCATTATATAATGCAATATAACAACATACACTCTCAAATCCCAGGTTCTGGAAACCTTATAACCTTTTTTCATTACAAATAATAATAAATACATTATTCATTTCATCTTACAAGAGTGACTTTTATCCGCCACCAAGGATACATAATAGTTCATTAGACTAGTCTATTGCTCAGTTTTATCTTTCTACATTACAAGTCCTCACTTGATCTTCTCGCTCATTCACCTTCTGAATGGTACTGCCTCTGGATACCGTTAGCTTGATCTTTACGGGATCCTTAAGTTCTTCTAACCTTGTTCGCTGAAAATTGTTTTTCATTTCAATTGCATTCAATTGCCCAAGTCATATGATTGAATAAACAACTTGAGAATTTAAAACATTTCTTTAGAACTTGATATAGAACAAAGGTTATGAAGCAACTTGGAATAATAGGAATAGTCTTGATTCCTATCATCTTAAAACATCAGTCATTTTCACTTTGAAATACTTTCATTCTTCTACCTTTTTCATACACATTCTATCTGGCAAGAATCATTAGCACAGACTTAACAATAACGGTTCATGTATAAACAGAACATACTTGTATTGAACAGCTTGATCACAGAACAGTTCATATCATAAAAACACTGAAGTGTTCAAATTGTGGCTCAAGGCCTCATACGTTCTACCACATTGTACAAATATCGCACATTCACACATAGACAAAACTTCTAAAGTACAACATCTGAGAAGTTTAAGAAACTAGCATTCATGTAATATGAATATTACCAGCTACAACATATGCTGAACTGCTCATTTCAATTCCTATATAACACATAAGGAGAAAATATAAACACCAATTAGTCATATATTAAACTTACGCATTGGTTTACTTAACTTTACTTCTTAGGGTTTGCGTTCTTGTAATATGAGTTTTCACGACTAACTTCCTTTACCAGTTTACGGCTTTATGACATACGGAGATGTCTTACTCAAAACGTTCATCATCTTAGATGATTTATATTCTTATCTGACTCACATTCGGCTTTCATTAATCTTATTACCGTTCATTACGGCTTTCTTGATAATTCATATCTTATTTAATACTTTCATTATCCATTACATGAACCCCATGTGTTCATTACTCGTTCTTAGTTTTGAAGCCATACCAATTGTTGTATGCTAAGATCGATCGTTCATCGCAACAATGTTACGTTCACAGCATCTATACGCTTCACACTTATCTCTCATTATCATGGTATAACATCGAAATGTTATTCATTACCCTCGTCACTCAACGTCTAAGGAATCACAACCATAGCAATTCCTCACGTTCGTTCATCCCGACTACGGTCCCCGGACATCGGTTATGTAACTCGTGATTTATATTCTTTGTTATTTAATCTCGTTTAATCTTTACGTTCAACCTTTAATAAAGGTTTAATTCATTTGCTTAAGTGTTATTTTAGGTGAACTATATGTTCATATTTCTTTCTTGCACATCCCCTAGTAATTGAGCAATTAAAATCTAATTTATGGGCATTGCCCTACACCGTCGCTGCGTCGTCGTGCCCTTCCTTTTCTCTCGCGCTGCGACACGTCCTACTTCTCTCTCCTCTCCTCCCGGGTTGGCGCTGCGGCGCCAAGTCCTTTGTTATCTCTCTGACTGTGCCACTCTCTCGAAAAATTATGGTCAGAGCTCATACATGGCGCCACTTCTCTCCTGATCTATCCCATTGCTGACACAAGAGACAAAACCCTAGAAATTTTTCTAAGTGTTAAATAAATTCTTTGAGAGGCTCACTTCCTGATCTCATAACTCCTTCGTTATAACTCGGCACGAGGTCGTTCCAAGGCCATTCTCTTCCTTATCTTACTTACTTTAATACCCCTTAGATAGAACTTCATTCTGAATCCGTTAACGTGCCATTCGATTGGCTTGATCTTCACCCTTTGTTCATTTTATGTTTTTAACGCTCTTCGTTTGTTCGTCCGTAATTCGGTCATCTGAACTCAGAACTCGTTCGTTCTTGAGTGCACGACTCACGTTTTCTATGTTCTCTTACTTTCTTATGAAACCCTACATGTTTGGGTTCATTTACAAACTTTCTAATTCTCATTTGACTTTTACGAAATTTTGCCATAACTTCGTTATAGCTAAGTTTTAATCCGTTCTTCATGAACGTTTCTACCGTTCCTAACCAAGCAATAAGCAACTAACTTATATGAGATGGTTTTAAACTTGTCCATCAACAACAATTATCCTACGATGGTTTTAAATTTGTCCATCAACAACGTTCTTCGTGTTCTTCGCGTGTTCTTCGTGTTCTTCGTTCGTTTTTCATTTTAATCGATATTTTGGATTACGATTCCACTTTTTATTGGAATTTGATGTTATAGAACATTATTCCTTACTTATTTAACCTACTTATTCATATAATCCACTCGGATCGTTCAAATTCGCTACGAATCTTATGCTTCCTTAAGAAATTTACAAACTAAACTTCTAATTTATTATTTCTTCTTTTTCTCATGATTTCAACCATATGAAATCATCTCTAACCTCATCTTCTCTCTATTCTCATCAAGCTATGTTTTAAACATATTAAACTTAAAGAAAATATTAGAAGAAACTAGGGTTCAGATTACCGTTCTTCTTTAATCCTCTTCCGTTATATAAAGCCGGCGATTTGCAAGCTTTGCTATTACACGATCACTTTCGATCCGATCATTCATACTCACGCTCTTCCTTCTCCCTCCCATCCAACCCTCTCTCTCTCTCTCTCTAAGGTTTAGGATTTTCAAAATCCAAAACAAATGAAATAAGCTTACTATTTATAGATTTTCAAATCTAAGGGCATTTTAGTCATTTCGTCCCCACCTCCTTACTATTCCCACCTCCTCCCACAACTTAGCCACCAAGTTTACTTGCCACCACCCTTACTTGGTGGCCAAGTAGCCGCCCCACATGCCCATGGGTCACCCCATGTGTTGCCCCATTGGTTTTAGCCAACCGTTTACCCATCGGTTCGATCTGCGGTTTCTTTTCTTGGTTTGGGCCTTAACCCTAATTCTTATTGGGCCTATCCTGGGCTTGATTTCACAAAGCGTTGGGCTTGACATAATCCAAGTCCAATTAGATTCTACAAAGTCCATGAACTCAAAGTTTATTAAGACTTATCGTATTCTACGCATCTCATTCTCGTATTCTCGTATTTTCTTTGTATATAGTTCGTACGATATTCGTATTATACATCGTACTAATCTTCTTACTATACTCATATAATAACTAGTATTATCCTCGTATTTCTCACGCATAATAACCCTAATGATTATACGCGATCATAAAATTCTCGGAACTCACTTTTCCTAACCCTTAGGTTTTTAGTCCGCAGGCGAAAACTTCATTTTTGTCATAACTGAAATATTATTAAATATTCTATCACGTCTCAAAATTAAACGTAATCTATAACTTCTCGGAATTTCAAAATAAATCTCCGAGCAGAAACAGATGAATAGTGCCTATTTCGTCTTTTTCCCCGAAAATATTTTATTCCCAGAAAACTTTCGTTTTCGTCTTGAAAATTCTTATTCGCTCAAACTAGCTCGTAGCCAGGATCCTCCGGATTAATAATCATCCTAGGTTATAGAACGATTAATAAACACATAGCATATAGTAATATTAATAAAAATTCCTTTTATTAATAACTAATTCTTTAAACCTAAATTCTGGACGATCCGAATTTTCGGGTCGTCACAACTCCTTCCATGACAGAATCAGAGATGGTCATGACTTTCATAGACATACAAGAAGCTCCTTTCTATGAAAGAGTTTTAGCCGGAATCGGTGAACCATTTTCTGAAATGGTCAAACATGGGAGATGATGGTGAGATGGGATTGAAGTCGGGAAAAATTCAAGACCTAGGCGCCCTTAAAGTCATTCTTTGATCACATCCAATCTGAAATTATGGAAACAACCTGAGAATCCATAAAAAGAAAGAGGAAGATGTTTCCCTGATACTACAGGGTCAAAAAGGCAATCAGAACATGCATATTCAAAGGAGAAACTACACTCCCTTTCAAGCACAGTCTTCGAACCCTCCAATACCAAAAGGTAGAGAAACACACTCGAGAATATTCTCACTCTTATGATAACACAGAAGAAAATTACGCATCTTCTTCCACCAGCCAGCCCTAATGGACGGAGTTTCAATGTTGCTCAGAAATGTGCTTATCATGTCAGGGCACCAGGATATGATACTCAGGATTGTTGGGCTTTGAAACACAAGATCCAAGACCTGATAGACAACGGTGAGATCGTGGTCACCAAACCAGATCAGCCTCACGTTCAAGACAACCCTCTTCCTCAACACAAAGAAGAAGAGGTCAACATGATTAATTGGAGCAATGTATAGAGTTCCAATTTCAACTGTGAATCCTCTAAGACCCTCACAGATGGTGTTGACAAATGGGATTATGCCAAGTTCCAGTTCGCAATGGAACGTAAGATGAAAGCTCTATGCAAGCAAATTTAGCAATTGGCAGAACTGGTGACTTATCAGCATCAAGTGACACGCCAGTTAGTCAGCTAGGAGCATGCTAGTCTCCTCCCTCTTGTCACAAATATACTCTCATCACTTTCAGAAAATGAAATGTTGGAAGGCAAATTGATAAAGAGAGCGAATGCCAAAGCCCGTCGGTATTTTGCCAACAAAAGGGAATTCACATATCTGGGACAACCTATGGAGGAAATCCTTCAGATGCTAATCAATGAAGGAAGAATCACTTCCCTTCCACCTCCAATCAATCCCCGTTCAAGACGGTACAATTCTGATGGAGTATGTTAATATCACTCCCATTCGCACGGTCACAGCACAAAAGAATGCTGGGCACTCCGCCATCTTATCCAGAATCTCATTGACAGCGGTGTCCTGCAACTAGCAGACGATGATACCGTGCTACGTGAGAGTGAGAATACCTGTCCTACTAAGTTGAAGGGTTTGATAGTAGTCATATCCACTGAGACTGATGGGACTAACAAATCACTAACAATACCAACAATTCAACTCAGGGGAAGCAACAATCCTTTGAAAGTGGTAGCTCCCGAGCCAATCAACTTGCCATGCAGAGCACAATATCCTATTGTTAGCTTAAATAAAGTGCCATGGAATTATAGAGAAGGTGAAGTATCCACCTCATATACCACTGCTACAGTGTCAAAGGAAAATCCATTGTATCTTCCCCAACAGGTGATGAAGTCTACCATCAAATCAAAAGGGAAAATACCCATGGAGAAGATTAAAAAATTCCTCCGCACTATGGGTCATAACAAAGCCAAGGTGGTTTTAAGCTTAAAATAAATATCAATTTTGGACTTGGTCCTAACTTTCGAGGATCACCGGAAGATCTTGTTGAAGGTTTTAGAAGAAGCCTATCTACCAACATCAGTTGACACGGAAAAATTTCAACACTTGGTTGATCACATTTTCAACAACAATGTGATATCCTTCACTGATGATGACATACCGCTCGAAGGGACCGGTCATTGCAAGCCACTGCCCATTGCGGTCTTGTCCTCCGGATACATGCTAGCTGGAGTCTTGATAGATGGAGGATCATCTCTAAATATATGTCCATATGCTACCTTGGTGAAGATGACTATCAATCTCAATCGAATCCGGAGAAGCCATACAGTCATCAAAGCTTTTGATGGAGCCCGCCAGAATTCGGTCGGAGTAATTGAACTGCCAATCGAAATTGGTCCCCATACATTTTGCGTATCTTTCCACATACTCAAGATAGATTCGGGATACAACCTGCTCTTGGGATGACCATGGATTCGTATGGCAGGGGCCGATCCCTCCACCCTTCATCAACAGTTGAAATACATTATCAACAATAGCCTAGTCATGGTCAACAATGAACTAGAGTGTCCTCAACACGGGGACATGCCATTCATCAATGCCAATGCAGATGTTAAACCGGTCAGTTTTCATGCCTTGGAAATAAGCAATACCCAATACCATGCTATTGGAACGCCATTTCCTGAACCCAAGATTTCTGCCGAAGTAATGTCGGCTACTCAAGAAATGATGTCATTGGGTCATCATCCGGATAAGAAATTTGAGTAAAGATCGCCAGGTATCAAATACCCAATTCAATTAACCAAGCAAACTGGAATAGCTGGACTAAGCTATTTTGCCAGTTCTAGTCATAGGAATCCTCATAAGCATCAGCAGATTCCTTCAGCTTCAAGCACACGGCGTTTATCTTCGCTTTCAAACTCTGAGGTTGCACAACCTCCTGTAAAGGTGCCAGCCAGCTTAATGGCTATGTTATTTCCCAAGCCGGTACCAGTGAAGGAGAAGGAAATCTTTGTTCTAGATCCCCGAGTGGAGGAAGAGAAACAAAGAATTAAGCAAGACGTCATCTGAATGATGTCGGGCATACACATCATCGTTCATGATGAACATGCAAATAGATATACCCCAGACGATGATTGCCCAGACGTAATGGTCATCATTTGGGATAGGGAGGACGATGACAGCCCCTCCATCACTGCAGTCCACCCAGACTTTGCCCTTGCCAATTGGAGCAGCACTCCTTGCATTGGTCGACAAGGGTAAAGCAGGCGTAAACTCTTTACGCCTGTAGATATCATGCTAACTTACTTTTACATGACAGTATTAGCAGTCATTTTGCCAGTACATGCTAACACTTTGTATGATCAAACCTTGTCATATATACAAAGTGAAACCATATTTTGTTTCAGGACCCTGAATTTAGATGTGTCTGTACTTGCTGATACAGTGCCTCTTCTCTACAAGGAGTGTACCTTTGATGTAGAGATGAATTCAGCCTTGATGGAAGTACATGAGGACATTGAGGTGCCTCTAGAAATTCAAGAATGGGTCAAAGACAAACCTAAACCCAACCTTGATCAAACCTCTTCCTTCAATCTCAGAACCTTAGAAAGCCCTAAGTTAATCCAAATTGGTTCAGACCTTACCCCAAACCAGCGGAATGACATGGTTACGCTACTAACCCAATTCCATGATGTGTTTGCATGGTCTCACGAAGACATGGTGGGTTTGTCCACTGACATTGTCCTTCATCGCCTTCCCATTAAAGAGGGATTTAAGCCAGTCAAACAAAAGCTCAGGCGATTAAAACCTGAGTGGAGTTTAAAGGTGAAAGAAGAAATTGTGAAACAGTTTCAAGCTGGCATCATCATGGTGTCCACATATCCTGAGTGGATATCCATTATTATTCCCGTACCTAGACCTGGAGGAAAGGTGCGAGTCTGCGTGGATTATTGGGACTTGAACAAAGCTTGCCTTAAAGATAGCTTTCCCGTACCCTTTATCCACACTCTCATTGACAATACTGCTCAGTACTGCATGTACTCCTTTGTTGATTTCTTTGCGGGGTACCATCAAATCATGGTTGCTGAGGAAGATCGTGAGAAAACTGCTTTCATCACGCCTTGGGGAACCTTTTCTTATAGACGGTTGTCATTCGGCCTCTTTAATGTCAGAGCCACCTATCAGCGAGCTATGATGGCTCTCTTCCGCGACTTAATGCACAAAGAGATCGAGATCTACGTGGATGACATCATTGTCAAATCCCGGAAGGAGGAAGACCACTTAGACCATCTCAAAAAGCTATTCAACAGGCTGCGTAAGTACAACTTGAAGTTGAATCCAGCCAAATGCGCCTTTGGCATTAAATCAGACAAGTTGCTAGGATTTCTAGTCAGCCACAAAGGATTGGTGGATCCTACCAAAATCCGAGGCCATCGAAATGCCCATTCTCGATTGAGAGAAGGAAATACGGGGATTTTTGGGGAGAATCAACTTCATTAGCAGGTTTATCTCTCAACTCACAGCAACCTGTGAGCCAATCTTCAAGCTATTAAGGAAGAACTCCTGCATGAAATGGAATGATGAGTGCCAAAATGCCTTCCTCATAATTAAAGAACAGCTAGTTAAAGCTCCTATTTTGGTACCACCCAGGGATGATGTTCCCCTATTCATGTACCTGTCCATAAGTGACAATGCCATGGGCTGCATGCTGGGACAGAAGAATGATAGAGGCCAAGAACGAGCTATCTATTACCTCAGCAAAAGATTCAGCAGCAGTGAACACAAGTACACTCTGATCGGAAAGACGTGTTGGGCTTTAGCATGGGCTTCCATGAGGTTACAACATTACCTCCATGGTCACACAACCCATCTCATATCCCGCGTGGATCTTCTTAAGTACGTGTTCAACAAACCCATTTTAAATTTTCGGTTGTCCGGATGGAAGTTGATCCTACAACAATTTGACATCGTCTACGTGACTCAAAAGTCCATCAAAGGTCAAGGAATTGTGGATCAACTGGCCGCTGCACCCTCAGGGGATTTCAAACCCTTGGAGACATACTTCCCCGATGAAGGAGTAATGACAGTTCAACAACACCATCAGTACGATACACGCCAATCATGGAAGATGTATTTTGATGGAGCTGTTAATATAGAAGGTTCTGGAGCTGGAGCAGTTCTAGTATCCGGTACGGGGGAGTAGTATCACGTTACCGTCAAATTTCAGTTTGTCAGCACCAACAACACAGCTGAGTATGAAGGCTGTCTCATGGGGCTTAAACTTGCCCGTTCAATGGGCATCAGGCGGTTAATTGTCATTGGAGATTTAGAGTTGGTAATCAAACAATCCATCGAAATCTATCAAACCAAAGAGCTATACTTGCTGCCTTACCATCGGCAAGTTTTACAAATGGTTTTGGAGTTCGAAGAAATCTCCTTTCTACACCTTCCTCGTACTAGGAATGACTTTACAGACGCATTAGCAACTTTGGCCTCCTTGATTCGTATATCTGACAAGGGACACTTGCTAAGCGTCACAATTTCCTTGCACAAGGCCCCAGCCTATAGGAATTACGTTGGAGAAGTATCGGATGAGCTACCTCCCGTCAAGCATCCTTGGTATTGATATATCAAGGAGTACCAACGAGATGGATCTACACCCGCTAAGGCGAGCCCGACTGAGAAAAGGTAGATCCATCAACTTGCTATGAAATTCTACCTGAGTGGAGATGCACTCTATAAAAGAGATGCGGAACTAGGTCTCCTCAGATGTTTAGACAAAGATCAAGCTCAAAGGCTTATGGATGAAATCCATGGTGGAGTCTGTAGCCCCCACATGAGTGGCCCCTCCTTGTCAAGATAGTCCACAAGACAGGACATTACTGGCTATCTCTCAAAGCTGACTGCAATGACCACGTCAAGAGATGTTATCAGTGCCAGATTCATGGGAGTGCTATCCATTCCCCTCCACGGGAACTCCACAATATGAGTTCACCTTGGCCCTTCTCAATGTGGGGAATGGATGTTATCGGGCCCATTGAGCCTAAAGCCAGTAATGGACATCGATTCATCTTCACCATGATCGACTACTTCACCAAGTGGGTAGAAGCAGCCTCCTTCCCAAGGGTTACCAAAGAAGTCATCATTGCTTTCATCAGAAACAATGTCATTTGTCGATATGGACAACCAGAGGTGATTGTGTCAGACAATGCTAAGAACCTCAACAACAAAATGATGGAAGAATTATGCAGTAAATTCCACATCAAACATCTTAACTCTGGTCATCTATCGTCCAAGATGAATGGTGATGTTGAAGCGGCTAACAAAAACATCAAGAAGATTATGCAAAAGATGTCTGCCAACCACAAAGATTGGCCTGGCCTATTGCCTCTTACTCTGTTAGCCTACAGAACGTCAATGCGCACTTCCACTGGGGCAACCCCCTACGCATTAACCTATGGGACGGAAGTAGTGCTCCCCATAGAAGTAGAAATGGAATCCCTCAAAGTGTTAATAGACGCTCAGCTGGAGGAAGACCAATGGGTATAAGACAGGTATCACCAATTGTCTCTGATAGACGAAAGGCGAACCGCGACTATCTTCCATGGTCAGTTATATTAACAAAGGATCGCTAGATCCTACAACAAAAAAGTCCGTCTACGGCAGTTTAAACAACATGACTTGGTTTTGAAGAAGATCATTAACAACCAAGATCAATCGAAGGGAAAATTCGTTCCTAACTGGGAAGGCCCGTTTGTTGTCAAGGAAGTATTGACAAGAGGTGCTCTCAGATTGCAAGAAATGGACGGCGATGAATTTCCACAACTCATCAATTCGGACGCCGTGAAACGATACTATGTCTGAAGTTGCCATCAAGCAAACATCCTGGTGTTGGATCATCAGATCACCAGTCATTCTGGTTCTTTAACCCTTTACCACATACAACTTTTCCACACTTTGCTCCTCAGGGAAACATACTTTTCAAGCCAGCAGCCTGGCTTCTCTGCGTTACTACAACTTAGGTAATCCCACCTCAGATTGAATCTCTCGCGTTTGCAGTTTTGCTACCCATACATGGGATCAAACTTCTTATACCTGCAGTTTATCCTCAAACTAGGATTAAACTTTCTCTCCTCCCCGCAATTTGACCTGCACATGGGATCACGCTTTTCACCTCGCCCTGAGGGGTGAACTACGCCGACCTAATCTCCTCTCCAATAGGAGTACGTAGGCAACCATGTTACATATCCCGGTCGTAATAAAACAAAAACAACAAAAACATTTCTACCATTTCTCTTTACAAAAAAAAAAAAATTCCTACACCATTCCTACCACATATAGCGTTGAACCTCTTACACCAGGTTCGAACTACATGCAGACCTGATCTCCTCTTCAATAGGATTACGTAGGCAGCCATTCATGGTGCGGTCTCACCCCCTACCAAAACATAAATACTTGTCAACTGGTACTGGGATCATCTTTAAATCCACAATATTTCATTCAGCTTTAGACCAAAGGGATAGAATTACCTGAACTCCTCCTAAATAGGAGATTCGGCGACCATCTAAGCTGCGATTATGCCTTAAAGAGCAACACCAATCCATAAGAGATGGAATTAACTAGGCTTCTCTTAAATATAAGTACTGGCGACCATCTGTGGTGTGGTCAATCTCATAGAGGAAAGCCACACTCCTCTCCACATTTCCATACAAAAACCAGTCCCAAGACACCAAAGATGGTAGGGATACACACAGATCAATGATCCATTCTGAAATGTCCAGAGACAACTCAATGTCCATCCCTCAAGGAGGAATTTAGAATACATCAAGATCACAAGTCCTGAAGAAGCAGGCAAAATATCAAGCAAGTATCAGAGCATATCTAAAAGGAAAGTGATCAAAAATATATTTCCCTGCTATGTATAATGCTGTTTGATATACACAATGTAAACTGTACAGGACCAAATGGATATGCTTGTTTGTGCAAGAAAATGCAAGCCAATATACAACTCCGGATATATGCGAGCTAACAAGCCCAACATGGCATCCCTCTCAGAAGAAGGAGGCGAAGCTGTGGTCTCCTGTACGAGAGTATCCATACGACCCAACAGATCTGCAGCCATCTGCATGGTGATCATATTCTCATCAATGTAAGTGATCATCTCTGCGATCATGCTAGTGGTAAGGGACCTCAACTGCAAGATTATCTCAGAATCTGGCGACATCCGGCGGATATGGCACTATCCACTCAACTATCATTTGCATCTCTGGTTGATCTAGCCTCATCCCTCTCAACAACAGCGGCATCTCTGCGATCTAATGCCTCATCTCTCTCTAACAGAGCTGCATCTCTCCCATCAAGGGCAGTCAACATCAAGGCTCTAGCCTGGTCTCTCTCGAAGGTCATCAGATGAAGACTACGCTCGAAAAGTACCGTCTTTGAATCTTTGAATCACAACGAAGATTAGTCTTTGGGAGAATCTAAAGGAAATGATGGAAACCCAGCAACTGGCTCTTCCTTGATGTAGGAATCGATGTCCTCCATAGGCTCTACATCGTCTAAATCACTACTCGGCAATGTGGATACTACCGCAGCCGGTGCAACCTCTTTATCCATCCATGCGGAATACTCTGTAGAACAACCTGGATGGTTCACAGAAAAAGTAGCTATATCACGCTGATCCCAACAAGCATACACACGAGATCGGTCCTTTGCTAAAAGATAACGAGAAGCGGAATGCTGACCCGACGCCCCCTCGAAAGGATGAAAGTCCTGAAACTGGTCAAACTACGACATCACGGCTAGCGGATGGTAGGTAATCATACCCCTCAAGCCAGCCAGAGGGAGATAGTCCATGCTTGGAGCATGAGTAATAAAGCTGTAAGGTGAGCTAAACCCCGAGCATGGCAATATGCTAAACGGATCTCTGATATCTGCCAAGAACATAGACCAAGCTAAAGCATCCGTACACTCTGATGGCTGAAAAGAGTATGCCATGGCTATATCATGGGTGAAACAATACCCATGTCGTCTAAAGGTGCCAATCGGTCTCAAGTGTGACATAAACCACACGTGTAGCATGGCGAAACGCCTGTGAACACTCGTATGTCGGATAAGCAGCAGCGATGATGTAGTGACCTCGAGTCTCGCTATAATCATCGGTATAATGGTACGACCCTCCACGAGAGCTCTCAACGCCATGATGACTCAATGTCTATCTCATCCACGCATCGTGGAATATGACATACGATGAAGACGCACAATAATAGCGAAGACATCAACCCTGGCTAGACGTCAATGATCCTCCGGTGCGGTGAAATCCTCGGAATGTCGTGTATAACTATCCTCAGAGCCAAATCTGTCAAACAGAAAATGTTGGTATATGATGTGGCCAGAGGTAAGCTCATCCTGTACCACTCTACACCTCAATCCAGTGAGGGTCATGAACCGTCGACTCATGTCCCCCAAAGCCATATGCACGCAAGGTCTGTCCAGTGGCAGCATCGTCAACTGTGCATACTCCTCCAGGGTAGGAGTCAACTCCTGGGTCCCAAATTGGAAAACCTACCTCTCCGATACCCAGTGCTCTAGCATGCCATCCACAAATCATGTGGGAACCTGAAACATCAACAGGGTCATAGTATGCTGCAATAAATGATCTACGGTCACCTTGTCTGATGGTGACATGTTATCATACCACGATCGCATACCGGATGCCACCAATGATGGTGGGTTAACTGTCAAAGTAGACATCTGTACGGGCCGTGTCATAAGACCATCCAGGGGTCAATGCTAAATATCTCTGGACATACATACATATGCATAACATGATACATGCATTGCAGATAATAGATGGCAATATGATATAGGGAATGAAAAAAATTGTGCATACATTCCTAAGTATATCAACATCTAATACATCATCTCTGTACAGCTACAAATACAGGGAAATGGGGCACAGACGCCCTACTACTAACAGAGGCCTATCAAAAGATATAGCGAGAATGGGGCACAACCACCCAATAACTAACAGAGGCCTATCAAAAGATAAAATGAGAATACACATCAGAAGAAGACAATGGTGTCAATGTCTGCATCATCAATCTTGTCCACCTGATGTAACTCCTCCTGAGTCATTGGATCTCTATCAACAGGGATGTCAGGCCTATACAAAGGAGGATCTGCGCTGGCAAAACCGAATGGGTCATCTCGAGGGGCGGCGCTTTTTGGCTGGAAGGATCAAACGAATCGCCTTTGCACGGATCTCCGCCCAAATGCTTGGGATAAAGAAATGTGCACGGGTCTAGTCATGGGTCAAACTATCAATCTGTGTCACATGAGTCGGATCTCGGACACAGGCTATCTAATCCGTCATTATCACAGATCCGAGAACCATATCCCCCATGAACTGAGTGGCGCGGGACTGGGCTCCAATAGTACGAGGGAACCACCAACGCTGGAATATCTCCTGAGTGCAAGGACCCTCTGATAATGCAAAGCCGTCAACCCCCAATAATGGGATATCAGTGATGGGTGACTGCGATACAGGCCAATGACGCCTGGTAGGAGGCAAGATCAGCATACGAATCTCCCCTGAGGTGCTCCTAATAGCACGCTCTCCTTAATAGAGCTCCCATCCTCCATCTATAAATAGAGGAACTCTCCGGGTGGAGATCACATACTCGACGCCAATCGGGTACCCATCCTCAAAACTGATGGCCAAATGTTCCCCAAAATAGGGAATACATGTGATGATATCAGCTGTCAACAACTCCAGCTGCAGGCTACAATGAATGAAACCCTCAGCTACAGGGACCTCCGCCAAAAGGGAATGTTGCCATCGTCATCCTCGCGGATAGGTATCTAAACCTAACACACTCACAGGGCGCAAACATGGGAGCCTCTCGTAGGCCCAAAACTGCCAACACAAAGGCAAACATCTGCAGCTGAAGCAGGTGTACCTGCGGCACCCCTATGTAGGACCCACCCCTCCGGCTCGGTCCAGTTTGAGTTGTAAAGGAGTTCTTACAGACTGAAAAGATCAAATCAGGGATAAAAATGCTACGCAATTGAGCAGAATAGCTTACAAATCCTGGTCTTCTCAGATTGAACCTTGGGTCTGCCCATCACTCATTGGTAGTCGCCCAAACATGAGGTATACCATGCCAATGATCTCATTTGTTACAAATCACATTCGGCAATACCTTGTACAAGTCCAATGCCGCCAATTCCGGGTCATTACCCTAAAGATCAACGTGATCCCCGGTGGGGGTTACAACGTGATTCCCCGACGGGGGTTACAACGTGGATTCCCGGACGGGGTTACAACGTGGAACCCCGGTGGGGGTTACAATGCATGCTCATCCGTTGACACACACATCAACGAAGGTCTAGCAGCCTTGACGTTATTTCAGCCAATGGCAGGTAAATTCATCGAGGCATCGAAAACTGTTCGATGATTGCGTATGTTGGTATTCATGAGTTCTCAATGGATCCCCGACAGGGGTTACAACACAATGTTCCATTGATTCACACGTCAGCGAAGGTTAAACAACCTTGATAATCTGCCCATAGAGTATCAGCCGTTGATTCACATATCAGTGAAGGTCAAGCAGCCTTGACAATCTATCCCAAAGGGTTTTCATCCGTTGATTCACACGTCGATGAAGTACAAATCAACGAAGCCTCAGCAATCGACATCATCATCTTTGTTGGCGAGAATCCAGCGTAATCTTGACATATTCTGGTGATACAAACTAGGAAAGGTCAACATCATCAAGGAGGATCGTTGATGGAATATGTTATACACATCCTTAAAATAGACTAAGCTTTATCCCCACGGCTCTCTTACACATAAGAGGTACCTCTTCGGAATTAAGTCTGTATCAAGGCTCCAGGACTTTGGTGATAACTCAAACATCAACATCCTAACAGATTCGGATCACACATCCAATCAGGTTATATTGGCCAATCCTCGGTAAACATTACAAGGATTCAGCAATCATCCCCAGCATGTTGGGCAACAACCCCGTACATATGCATCATGCATTTGTATCACGTTGTTATATATAGTATCATGTTTATCTTATGGCATTTCAAGTGTCTAGGATTCTTTATCCTACCCATACATTGCACTATATGAGTATGATAAAGAAGGGGCATCTGTAGAGACTCAAAATTTTACGCCCTTTCATCACTAATATTGCAGGGAGGATGATTAAGTCTTTAAGAGGAACCCGGAAGGCGGCTCACATCCATTCTGGATACTACCGGAAGTTCAGCATCAACCCCAGGACACACACTGGGAGTAACAATTCCAACCTCGAAGATAACCCCGAGGTGTGCAAATCTAATTTTGGAACACACACCGGAGAAGACAGATTAATCTCGGAGATAACCCCGAGGTATCCAGTCTCAGTCCAAATCATGGGAATAGCTACCAACCTTGGTGATCACCGCAAGGAATGAAGTTCCGGCGATAACCCCAGAAATGCTTGTTTCAAATGCAACCTTCAATCTCAGCGCTCACAACGAGATACCCAGTATCAACCCGGAGATAGCATCGGGAGGATAGGCACACCTCAGAGTTTACACTGAGGACCTTCAACACTTGCAGCAGTCCAATCTCAGCAATAACCATGAGCAATGTCGGCTTTATCAGCCCAAACCGGCGATAACTTCGGTGAGGGGCAAAGGCATCATCTCGCCACTCTAAAACCACATCACGCCATCTCAACATCTCATACAAACATTTTCAACACAACGATGTCCCACAAGAATCAGGGAAAACCAATCCCAAGTGATTATTGTGCGGGGTAACAGATAGAATTTGAAGCTTGAAGATCGAAGGGCACCGTCCCATCTTCATGACTTCGCACAACCTCTAATCCCATGCCATTGTACAACTCTCGACAACGGCGGTCCAAAATAGGTCCTATATACCTCTGTCAGATGCCCAGATTGCAATTCTGAAAGTTCGAACGGACATTGGCGTGCTTATGTGCACGTACTACGAGACGACCCAACCCGAGAAACCAGGGGCAACCCGGGCAGCCTCAGGTACACCTGCGGCTCTCCCCCCTCTATAAATAGAGGGCTTGGGGTGGCCATTTTGAAGAGAGAAAGAGCGAGAAAGCCCTGTCAAATTTGCTCCGTACTTGCAATATACTGAGTGCTTTCCCATTTTATACACATGTGAGCTCACATATAGCTACTTTTGTAACGGCGGGAGCCAAGTTTTATCTACTTTAAAGATATAGAAGCCTTCTTTGGCAGTCCACTGTAAGCCTTCTTACACACTTTAAAGCCTTTCTCTTCATCTTTGCACGCACCCTTCTTCACGTTGAGGGTCGTGTTGCGTGCGTTTGCTCGGACTTCGGTCCGTGGTTTTATTTTCAGTTTGTATATACATATATATATATATGGACTAATATTATCGAGTTATGCCTCAATTGAGCCTATACTTTGGTCTGGAGCGTTTACTGCTTTATATATATATATATAAACTGTGTGTCGGTCTTTGTTCGATGAGCCTAGATTTTACATCCGGAGCGTTTACTTGCTTTATATATATATATATATATATATATATATATATATATATATATATATATATATATATATATATATATATATATTGAATCGTGTGTGTGGACTACATTCGATGAGCCTAGATTTTACATCGGGCGTTTACTTGCTTTTATATATATATATAACTATGTGTCGGACTCTATTCGATGAGCACTGAATTTTACATCAGAGGTGCATTTACTTAGCTATATATATATATATATATATATATATATATATATATATATATATATATATATATATATATATATATATATATAACTGTTGTCGAACTACATTCGATGAGCACGATTTTACATCCGATGCGTTTATCGCTTATATATATATACATTTTCGTCCCCACGGAGTTCAGCCGTGGTGGTTGATCGCTTTTACAGCTTTCTTTACGTTTCATCTTACCTGGAGTTTACTTCGTGGCAGTTGATAGCTTTTACAGCTTTATTTACATTTCATCCCGCCTGGAGTTTCCTCCGTGGCAGTTGATAGCTTTTACAATTTTATTTACATTTTTCTGATCCCACGTGGAGGTGCTTCGTGGTGGCTGATCTTGTCTGTATATATATATATTTACAGCTTTTATATATATACATGCTTACTCCTTTCATACAAATTGCGGTATCATATGCTTTAGGAATCATGTGATCCTGATTGAATTTATTGGATCTAGATTAGGTTTAAGCCGTGATGGACATTTTCATTGTATGGCGACTTGTAAATTATTATGCGGTGTCTGAATATTCACGAGGAAATCAGCATTATTTTGTACATTATTTTCTTATATATGCTTCGCATCTCGGAAATAAAATCAATCAAGTCGAACACTTAATAAAATGGAAGTGTAAAAGGTCTCAATTACTATTGAGCATCAGAGTTAGAAAAACCTTTTTTATAAAACATCATTGCTATTTCTTGCAAAAAACTGAATTTTTACATAAATTCAAACCCTGTGTATATAGGTACGAACGAGGCCTCGCACTACTTCCAAATAACAGCACATTGACCCACACACACACACATTCAGATAATCGTTTCTTGAAAAGAGGTGGTCACCATGGTAACACGGATGTCGGGGGGTGCCTAACACCTTCCCTCCACATAATCAAGTCCCTGGACCCTAATGAATCTCGATTTCACCGGCCCGTTTAGCAGTGTCACATCATTGGGTCAATGTGCAAACCTTTTCTCGGTTGTGTTGGTACAACCATTTAAAAAACCAACTAGTGACTCTTAACAGTCCATCGTCGACATTATACATGTCGGACCTTTTTCACTTGTTTTTTCAAACAAATCTCACCTAAAATGAGAACACCAAAGAGCAAGTAACGGAAAGGGACAATTAAAAATCCCGACGTCGACAATGATATTATTCTAACTTGAGAAATCGATATGATTAATATTAGGTCGTCAGATAAAGCTAAGTTATGTTTCGTAATGGTAATCTAACGATCAGGCAAGTTTCTTATACTCACTTATTGAGAAAGTTTTTCTTGAACTATTTTTTGAACTTGTGATTAATCATCGTTGATTACATCACGTCTATGAATTGTTGAATTGCACTTTGTGCCTATTGCATGTGTTCATCAGGTATGAAAGGCTGATCACCTTCATTACCATTCGGTCCAGATATAATTTATATATTCATGTTTAATGTTCGTTCAGCTATAAAAATTTATCCATGCTAGTTCACAATTATATTATTGAATGTTAGCCAGCTATTATTCAAAATCTTTCCATCATGATATATCCTTAATTTATTGAACTTAAACTTGCTGGGAAAACTTGTTGCTCACCCTTGCTATATCATGAAAAACATTGCAGATTAAGGCGAATACGTCGGATACAAGGAAAAGTCAAAGCCAAGTTTAGCTTAGGAATATGTGTGAAGCTAAATTTGTAACAATATTGTATTATCATAACATTGTATGTTAAATACGATATTAATTCAGGTTTTAAGTAAGGTTCTCGACCTTGGGGTTAGTGTGTAATGTTTAATGTATACACAATTTATGTTTATATCTTCCGCAATAATTAGAACTAGTGTACCAGATTCGTGGTGATTTAGGACCATAATTTGGGGGTGCTACAATTGGTATCAAAGTTGTTGGTTATAAACCTAGGGTAGAGTTACCTTAGACTAATAACCACAGTGATTAGGATAAGATCTAACTCACATAGAGATAGTGTGTTGGTAAGATTCAAAGACGAATCTCGGTAAGTTGAAAAGATATGGAGTTCCCTAACTCTGATAATAAAGGTGAACAGTAGTGGTGAATAGATAGAGTCTAAAAGACTAAAAGTACTAGGATAGGAGATCGTAAAATAAAATGATCATAGCATAGAAATATATCGTAATATATGCGATAAGATCACTCCGTGATCGGATAAGGTTATAGTAGTGAGAATGATCAAGCGAATGATTGAAAAGTTTATGGCAAGAATGTTGTGCCAGTTGTACTATGAATTGGTACAGATTCAGGAAAGGACTATGAATACGAGTTGAATGAAAATTCGTATTGAGAAGGGAGTTAGGATTAAGTGGAGATTTCAATTGAGGACTCATGTCAGCAACTGAGTTTGGTGTAACAACCACTTAGTTTCTTACACTGATAATCATTGAAATGTTTGTGTCACGCTATTTGCTATATGCATGTTGAGAAGATGATTCTTTTCTCATATATAACAAATAGGTAGGGTATAGTTAGAGAATATAAGGTTAAGTACGAGTTCTTAAAACTCATACTTATGGTACGTTCGTGACTCATAATTATATGAAATGTTTATGGACCCTTCAGCGAATGGATGCCAAAGGTCTTTCTAGGATAAGTTCTTAAACTCATATGATTGTGGAAAGTTCCTGAACTCATAAGTGTGGAAAGTTCGACGAACTTGGTATAAACATGTGTGATTGGAGTATTGAGAATTATAGGAATAGATAGGTTACTAAGTAATTGATCATTAGTGGAGACATAGGTTTTTCAAATCTTATAGCTATGCTAGACTTCAAAATTTTACATCAAGCTAAATACGCACTATGTGCTTTTGAAAATAAAATTCTTATTCTCAACTTCTGGTGACCATTGTGTATATATGGACTTCGGACCACCGACACATCATTACCTGTTGAGATGATAAAACTAAATTGCAATGATTTTTGAACGGTTTAAAGTATAGTCTATGCTACTTGTTTCAACTAGACGATAAGGATTTGAAATATCAAAATATATTTATTTATCACTTATGTACCATATAACCTGGTGCAGAGAGGATAAAAAGTTGATGGAGTTGTAAATGTAGGAATACTTAGTGTTGAATTTGATCTAAAATCATTGTTCCACTATTGTATGATGTGTTATGACAAAGTCACTCGATGACGGCATCCTCAAACGAGCCGTTAATACAGTACGGCATCATGACGTCATTTTTAAACTATTTTTTTTGAAATTTTAATTTGCCAACAGGGTTTGGCTATACCTAAATATTTCGATTGAATTGAATTATTGTTATTAGTCTACGCTAGTTGATTCAGCTAGACCAACATTTATAAAATCCTAAGCGTTCTTTGAAAATTTTCCCGAACCAAATTATTTAGTTGAGGAATCCGATTAAGACTGAGGTACGAAATTTTGTGCGCCTAAGGCGGATAAGAGGAACGGGGAAAACTTGTTCGACCCAAGAAGACATAGATCTGAGGGCATCAAGCTAATTACCCACTATGTCTGTAAGTTATGACGGTTTGCGGATGAATTTCCATAAAACCTTTTTGAAAATGAAAACTTATGGTCTATATGACTCCTCAGCATGATTTGAATAATTTAACTCTTGTGAGTGATGTTTTGGGTAGCATGTGGTGATGAGTATGAAGGGTGTAAGGTGTAAAGTAAATTTTGGGGACAAAATTCTTAGAAGATAGTATAAGATTTTTATGTTATTAATTTTATATTTAATTAGGGATAGCCCTATTTGAATTATTAGAAAACCCTAATTGTTTATCTAGAAACCCTAATATACAATTATGGAACCTAAATGCTAAATTAGCAATTTTAATTAAGGAAATATTAACCCTAATTAGCAAGCTTGAATGTGACAAGTTACCTTTATGCCATTTGCTTTACAAGTCCAATGACCAAATTGCTCTTCTTAAATATTTTAATGGGATGGAGTGTAGATCTAGCCCTAGTAAGTGGTTGGTGACCAACCCTAGCTAGCCATGTGCATATATCTCATAAATATCAGATCTCATTGCCACTTAGCATCAATTGTAACCATAGATTAAAAATCTAAGAGATTTAAAAGTAAGACAAAGCTTACTTTATTTTTCATTTGAGCCAAGTCCATTCTCTCTCTCCCATCCGAAATTTTAGAGTGAAAATGAGTGAGAAACAAAACCAATGTCAGCCTTTAACTTTCCAAGAACAAACATCAAAGTCAGAATCAAGATCAAGCTCAAAAACAAGATATAAACCCTAAATTTGAAAATCTATGTATTTGATGTTAGATGTTGTTAATGATTGGTTAGATATGTGTTAGAGGGTGTCATTTAGTGATCTGGGTTGTTAAATCCCAGATCCATAACATCTAGATGCTCGAAATTGAAGATTTCAAAAATCTGGAAAAAGTTGAAAAGGTTGTCTGATAGCCATATGTCAGGGCTCACAGATACTTGTATGTTAATTGTTTGTTGTGTTTTAAGTTATAGACTTGTAGTATGATGTAAAGGCTTTGATCTAGAACTTGAATCAAGCCCAGATCATGTCTAGATCTCCAGATATAAGCAGTCAAAGTGCGTTGACCGATCACGAATACTGGAAATCTGGGTAAACCCAGAAACCCAGAATTTCTGACAAGCTTTTCAAAGCCTTAGATCTTATTTTTTTTTTAAGTTGTTTAGCCATGTTGTTGTTATGTACTTGTAAACTGACATGAGTACTACTTATCCATGCCTCTAGATTACCCAAATACATAACAGAATCGAATCTAATGATGGTCAAACTTAGGTTGACCAAACTGCTCAAGAACATTTCTGGAAAACCCAGAAATGTTCAAGAACAGTTCCTGGCCTTCACTTTGACCGGCCAAAATCTCTTGGTTGTGATATTGTTATACTGATCTTGTTAGGTATTGTTGTACCCTAACATCACTTCTAAATGTTAGAACCATTAGATCAAATGGAGTAAACTCAGAATCAAAGATACCAAGCTTCAAAGTAGGACCCTCGAACTGCCTGGGTTTCTGGGTTACCCAGAAAACCCAGGAAACCCAGGAACCGTCTGACAACACTTTCTGTAGCTTTGATCTGGCAGTTTGGATATAGTTTGGTCATGAAATCGATTTGAGGTTGTATTATTACATGTATACTATAACATAAACACAAGTACAAGCCCAGAAATCAACTAGACCGTAGATTAAATCTTGGTCAAAGTAGGCAGCCTGATAATGAGTTTGAATGTTCTGGGTTTGGCCAAGAACACTTATAGTGACGGTTTTGTCGCTATAGGGCCCTGTAGTGACAGTTTATTTATGAAAATTAATTATTTTAATTAATAAATTGATAAAAATAGTTTTTAATTATTAAAAATTCAAATTAAATTCCTAAAAATTATTTTAAGGCCTGGAAATTAGTTTTTAATTATTCTGAATATATTTCATAAATATTTAATATTTTTGGAATAATAATGGTATTTAATTTATTTAATTATAATATTAAATAAATTATTTAGAAATGGTTTTAATACTTGAAAATTTATATTATGATATAAGAAAATATTTTAAGTTATTTTAGTGACTTTTAATATTTTGTGATGAATTTCATTAATTAATTAATATTAATGGTAATTAATTTATTTACTAAATGTATTAAATAAATTATGGAAAAATAGAATTAATGATTTATAAATCATATAAAAATGATTTTAAGTGTTATAAAAATATTGTAAGTTATAAAATATAACTTTTGATATTTTGTCATGAAAAACATTAATATTTAATATTAATGACAATTATCGGATAATGGATTTAAAGGTTTAAAAATTATATAAATATGATTTTAAGGTATTAAAATACTTTGATATATTATAAATATATTATAATATTATGTTTTGATTTTTATTAATATTTAGTATTAAATAAATATTAATGATAAAGGAATTATGTGATATTTAATTCTTGTAAATACAATATTAATGATTTAAAATTATGATAAATGATAATAACTACTTGAAAATTATTATGAGCTTGTGAAAATTATTTTGACTGAATAATTAATTTTCTAAGTTAATTGTGTTGCGTTTAGACAGAGACTTATGGATATTAGGCTCGATAGTTATCCGACTGGGCCGTCGGGATGTCATAATTTTGCCGGATTCAATTCAGACTGCAATAGTTTGACTTGATACTAAGTCATATATGTTGTGTAGACTAATAGGATTATGTGGTAATGTGTTTAGGTTATTTTATACTGTGATGATATTATTCTAACTTGAGAAGTCGATATGATTAATATTAGGTCATCAGATAAAGCTAAGTTATGTTTTGTAATGGTAATCAAACGATTAAGCAAGTTTCTTATACTCACTTATTGAGAAAGTTTTTCTTGAACTGTTCTTTGAACTTTATATTAATCATCGTTGATTACATCACGTCTATGAATTGTTGAATCGCACTTTGTGCCTATTGCATGTGTTCATCAAGTATGAAAGGCTGATCACCTTCATTACCATTCGGTCTAGATATAATTGATATATTCATGTTTAATGTTTGTTCATCTATAAAAATTTATCCATGCTAGTTCACAATTATATTGTTGAATGTTAGCCAGCTATTATTCAAAATCTTTCCATCATGATATATCCTTAATTTATTGAATTTAAACTTGTTGGGCAAACTTGTTGCTCACCCTTGCTATATCATGATAAACATTGCAGATTAAGGCGAATACGTCGGATACAAGGAAAAGTCAAAGCCAAGTTTAGCTTGGGAATATGTGTGCAGCTAGATTTGTAACAGTATTGTATTATTATAACATTGTATGTTAAATACGATATTAATTCAGGTTTTATGTAAGGTTCTCGACCTTGGGGTTAGTGTGTAATGTTTAATGTATAAACAATTTATGTTTATATCTTCCGCAAAAATTAGAACTAGTGTACCAAATTCGTGGTGATTTAGGACCAGAATTTGGGGGCGCTACAGTAACGCCACAGAAAATCGAACATTTTGTAAATACAATTATAATGAATAAAATAATATTATTTGTATTCATAAGATGAATATCATTCTATAACCTAAAAACATCAGAACATCGTAGTATTTGAACCACGTAAAAGAATTAAAGTGTTTGAATTTCCAAGACGAAAATAAAAGCTTTCCGAGAAATTTTACGAAATACCCTATTCATCGTTTATTGCTCGGGAATTATTTTTGAACTTCCGAGAAATACGTAACGTTATAATATCGAGGTGAGACGGATTATGTAATAATAACCTAAGTATGAAAAACGTAATATTTCACATGCGGGCTTAATTCGAGAGTGTTAAGAAATTTAAGTCAAATGAAATGAATTGTAGGATGTGATATGAATTACAAGTCCAACTTGATTAAAGGTGTAAACCCGTGTGGGAGTAATATTTAAGTCCAAGTGTTTATTAAGGTAAGCCCAAAACAAATTAAAGCAAGCCCAAAGATAAGTTAATAATTAAATTAAGACCATGGCCCATTTAGTGATCCAATGGGTAAAACATGATCCATGGGGCAACCCATGGGTGAACTTGGAGAGCAAGACCTTTATCTGGTGGCCAAGTATATGATGTAGGGAGCACGAATACTTGGGCATTAAGGAAGGAATAGTAAGGAGGTTAGTTAAGGAGGTGGGAGGTCTTAATGACCATTGTGCCCTAGCTTAGAGACTTCTATAAATAGCAAGCTCACATTTCATTTTGCTTGTTCAAATAATCTAGCAACTTCCACTACAAAGTAACTTATTTGTTAGAGAAGATAAGCACTTCTTAAGTCAATCATCCTTTGTTAGATTTTCAAGAAGGAAGTTAGTCAACAAAGGTAAGGATTTATGTCCTCCATCTCTACCATATTAGCTTGATAGGGAGTAATGATCATGTATGCTAACAATGTATGCTAACAACATATGAGAAGTGAATAATCAATGGACTTAAGTCGAATAAGTAAAGAATAAGCAAGTCAAACCTAAATAAGTTATAACTTATGAAGAACATTGATGAATTTGTCATATGATGGAATTCTTGTATAAAGAATTTGTTAAGTTATGGACTTAAAAGAAAATAAGTCATAACCTAATTTGAATATAAGTCATTATAATTTATAGGTTGAGATGTCTAGTTATTAAAATTAATTCATTTAGAATGATGAACAAATCGTTAGTAATGAAGTTTCGGAATTCACACGATTGGACGACTATCATCGAATTCGTGAAATTCTCGGAATGGAAGTCATATTTTGTGTTTGAACTCGGAAATGTGGTTTTTGATGGAGACAAGTCGTATTTGGCATTATAGAGTTGCGGACTCGAAAATGACCGAATTCTGACTAAGAACAAAGAAATGAGCATTGAACGTTCACGAACATTTATCATTTTCGTTAAAAATAAACTAATAGGTGAATTTTTAGCAAACGAAGTTAAATAGATAAAATTCTTGCATGAACATGTAGAGTACGTGATTTGTAAACTGTAGGCTCTTGAATGAGCCAATTTGGACTTATAACGAAGAAGTTATGAGTCCGGGAATCTCACAAGTTGAAAAATCTGTCAAAGTTTTTTGGTGCACAGATTTGGCGCCGCGACTCTAGCCCAAGGCCAAAAAGCCTGCGCAACAGTGTTGAGCTTGGCCGAGCAAAGCCATAACCTCATTTGGAGAGTGGCGCATGCATGCCTGGCCGTAATAAAGGAGACTTAGCCTTGTCATGAGTCCGGTCTTCAAGCCCTAATGAGTGATAATCAGAAGTGGCATATAAAAGGAACAACGGCGTAGCATATACCTTGGTCTTAAAACCTAGATAGTAAAGAATGTATACAAGTAGAGCATGATTAGTAATTGTTTAATAATAACTATGGGTTATAACGTAACATTGTTAAGACATAATTAAGCCTTAAGTATGATCATTTAGGGTTAAAGAAAGTATATTGCATATAAAAGTTAGGATGATGTAACGGAAAGCTGGAACCAATAATAACAAATCTAATACGTAATTAGATTTAGAAGAAGGGTAAGTGTGACGCCACAAAAATTAGGTATACATCACCCATTTTGAGTCACCAGATACATGGTACAAAATTCAAATACAACTTCATTTATACAACTATTGAACTGTCGTATAGAATACGACCACAGTTAACTGTGAGTTTTAATACAAATGTATGTAACTCTCATGGTGCCTCGACCACAACCTTATAATGGTACTTTACATAAAAGTATAGTCAAAAACTGTTTTAGAAATTAAAATCTTTGGGAAGTGCTCAAGGAAACCTTCGTACATGGGAGGCCATGCGTCTAGGTTATTATAGATATCATATGTCCACAGAATTATCTTTCGTTGACCCAATAGACCCCAAAGAAGAACGAGAAGATTACTATCATCTTCTTTCCAATGGCGAGTCTTCTCTTGACATATAACTATCTCCACTGTCTCCAAGTGAATATTATATTTCAAATAAACTCCAAGATCATATAGATAGTGCCCCTAGATATACTCAGCAAGTGGATGCGCACAACCCTGTCTTATAATAACACGAGGTTGTATGTCATTAGACATCTTGTATGATAGTGGAAAAACACCCTTTCAAAGTTGGGTTCACCTCACCCTATTTGATTCACCAAATATAACTACTAAATGTTGTATAGAATACAACACACTTTTCGAAATCTTGTTTAGGAGAACCTCCCACTAGAGACCACCGTTCTACTCCCTGTTATCCCCAGCTGGGCGACAACTGACGTGACGACAACACTCTTATTACACGAAAGGAATTGTGAAGGCGAAAGGGTGAGCACAATTAGCCCAAAGAAAAAGAATATCATGACTAAAGATAATTAAATTATCAATAGCTTTCATTAATAATAAATCAAAGATTTAGAACATATGGTAGATGATAAAACTTTTCAAACATATAGTTGCGGTGAACGAAGCAATCTATTAGAAGAGTCGAATAGACCATAAGGTCTATTATCTTCTCTATGTTAAAAGTCCACCAATAATGTTTTATCCCTGTAAAATAAATCAATAGTTCCTGTCCACAATCATATGAATAACTCATAATCATAATTGTGGTTCTAAATTCATCTTCGCAACCAGGACGAAGATAATTTTCATCACCTATCTTCATCTGAAACATCAAAAATCATGGTTATAACAAATCAGAATTCATGCTCATAATCATACTAATAAATTCATCTTTGCACTACGGCCAAAGATATTTATTAACAATTCATCTTTGCACTACATGCCAAAGACATACAACTGTATTTTAGAAGAGTCAAGTAGAGCATGATAGCTACTATCTTCTACAAATTAAAAGTGTATAACCAATATTTTATCGCTGAGACTCAACTTAATAAATAATCCACATCATCGAATTATCCATGCACTACGGCCAAGGATATTCGTTAGTATCACATCCATGAATTATCCATGCACTACGGCCAAAGATATTCATTATTATCACATCCATAAATTAATATTTCATCACTGAGACTCAGCTCAATAATTAATTCACATCATCGAATCATCTCTGCACTACAGGCCAAGGATATTCTTTAGTATCACGACCACAAATTATCCATGCACTACGGCCAAAGATAATCGTGTTTTCATCAACGGTCCTGATCATGCCATAAAACAATTCATCTTTGCATTACGACCAAATAGAGAGAATCCATAGCCATAATCATACCAAAAATTGTCCATCAATGCACTACGGGTCAATGAGGACTTTTTCCACATCATTTGTAACATTACGGTTATGATTATATCGAATAATCCCTGGTCATAATCACACCAAGTCCATCTATGCACTACAGGCCACAGATAGCTTTCAACATAATATAAGCATGAGGATGATGACAATATTATAAGCATTAGTCAAACTAAATCAAGGATAAATATTAAAGACTTTAAATATATCCAAACATTATCAATCACTTAATAAAATCATAATCTAATATTGTTAATATTATAACAATATTTTAATCACTTCTTAAACTTATAAACAATTTAATTTAATTGTTTACACTTTTCTAAATAATGCATTTAATCATTCAAAATGCCATACTCATAAGATTTCATCACCAATAATCAAATTACTCATCAAAAATCTGCATATACCTTATATAGGATTTTCAAGCCATAAAATCCTATATACCAATTTTTCAACTTCACATAACATATTTAATTCATATGTTCATAACTAAATCATTTTCATGAAAAATACCAAATCAGTCCCAAAAATATTTCTTTTCTGGGATTTAGCAGAATATAGTCCCATCTTGAACATATATTTTTCTCAGAATTTTTAAAATTCATTTACTATTTTTCATATGGCTAAAACTGTCGAATATTTAGACATTTATGATAAATTGTACTTTTGTCCAGAAATTCTAAAATTTACAGGGTATACTCCTGTTATATACATATACTCCCAATAAAAATTTTACTAATTTTGGAGTTAACCACAAGGAGTTATAAGGGTTTACTTTTAAAATAGTCTTTTCCCATAAAATCTATAACTCTTAATCTATACATCCAAAAATCGCCATTTTTGGACACAATCTAGAAAACTCATCAAATTATCATTTCAAATTTTTCCAGAATTTTTGAGCGTCAGAAACATTACAAAACTTCCCCTGGCAGAAACCCCCTTTTAATGAAAATACTATTCGTATGAATACAAAGGATCATTTACAATGCATGCGGTAATCCACACAGACAGGTTATTTCAATAAAATAATAAAGAATGGAACCAGGTCATGCGTAAACGCACATACAGGATATTCCAACATAATAATAAATAATGAAATAATAGAAGAATTCACCAGGCATGCGATAGATGCGCGCACAGACAAGTTATTCCAACAGAATAATAAATAATGGAACCAGGTCATGCGTAAATGCACTAGACAGGATATTCTGACAAAATAATAAATAATGGAACCCAGTCATGCGAACGAGCGCATAGGCGAGGATATTCGACGAGAATAATAAAAGAATTTCACCATGTATGCAATACTTAGCATAAGCAAAGTTATTCAACATAATAATAAAGAATGTAATAATGAAGAATTTCACCATGTATACGGTAGTCAAGCGTATACTGAGTTATTCCAATGAGAATAATGAAGAATGGAATAATGAAGTTCTCTTCATGAATCTGACGAAATAATACCTCTTACTATAATAATAATAATAATAATATCCTTTACGAGTACGACAATTATATCCCTACCTTAAAAAGAAAAGTATTTCATTTGGTAGGTAGGAATATACTTGAAGAAAACTTACAATACGCTCAAAACTTTCTTAAACTCTAAAGAAATATGCTCAAGATTATAGAAGAAGAACTCTCTCTATAGTTTCTCTCTCTAGAGTTTCAGCGAATTCGTAAGAAATAATGAAGGAATGAGCTTCTATTTATAGAAAAATGGATTTGCATAGTAACTAACTCATGAGCGGTCCGAGATTGATTTACTTTAATCTCGACGATCCATATTTAAAGCAAAATCTTTTAAATAAAATATAATATATTCTATTTATAATATAATAAAATGAATAACTTTATAAAAGATTTTACTATGCAAATACTATGCGAGCACTATACAAACACTATGCATAATAAAATATAATATATTCTAATTATTGTCTAATAAAAGCAGATATCTTTATAAAATATTACATTTTATATAAAAAGATTTTACTATTAGCCTAATAAAGCGAATAGTTTATAAAAGTATTACATTTTTATATAAAAGTTTTTACATTTTATTACATTAATAATACCGATAAAACAAAAGCTCGGTGACTTATCACATAAGCATCAATAATCAATATCGTGTACTCTTTGTGTAACTCACGCATTATTCTTGTACTTTTAACACCGGGTGTTTCAACGATTAATGATAAAACTTCCAGCCGTTATTTTCATAAAAAGTATTTTTATCGTTTTCTCAATCAAAACAATAATTGATTTATGAGGTCCACCAATGATTGTCTTTGTTATACGAATATTCCTGTTAAAATGAATATTCCCAACCAATCGAATATTATATAACAACTTGTGTACTTTGCAAAATTTATAAATATTACCCACAACTATAACATTATATCAAATTTACTCCATAATATTCAAAAATGATATTTATTGAAAATTCATCTTTATTTATAAAAGTTGGGGTCTTACACTATATAATAGAACATGCTCTGATACCAATTGTTAGTTCTCGGAGGCACAATAGTTATCTAGAAGGGGGGTTGAATAGATATCTAAAATTCTTTTCAAAATACTTTGTTAGTTTTGTTAACGATTTAAACACAGCGGAATTATGATATATTTAATCTCCCCTTTTAGAAATAGTGAGTTAATGAGAGTGAGGCAGTTATAACAGTTAAGGTAGTTATAGTAAGAATGTAAGAGACACGACAGTTTTAAGTGGTTTAGAGCACTTAAAGCTCCTAGTCCAGTCTTCTACTCCTTGAGTAGGAAATCCACTAAGGATGTCTTTTACACTTTCTGAATCTCACAGATTCCTTCTAGACCAGCAGTCTAGGCACTTCTCAGTTCACTCTTGAACCCTTCAAGTCCAGCAGACTTGGTTCTTCACAGTTCACTTAGAACTCTTCAAGTCCTTCCAACTTGGAACTCTTACTTCAGTTGATTGGTAGTTGTTGAGTTCTTGATTGGTGCTACTCAGTTGTCGTAAAGCACTTGTTCGAAAGAACTGAGTAGCTGAGTAAGCTTTCACTTTTTCCACAGATCGTAGAGTTGAGCGTTGAGTGTTCTTCAATGTATTTTTCAATGCTTGCTTTGTTATCTCATTTGCATATATTTTTCATATATGTGATCCTTGAAATCTATCCGTTGAAGCCATTCGTTGAAGCATTAAATGAGTTTGGCATTTCTGAACTTTGATGGAGACTTTTCTGCACACCTTTTGAATTGCATTCTGGCCCACTGACATAGCAGACTGCTTTGTCACCTAACACCTGAAAAGGTGTTTTCCTCTGTCCTATGGTCCTTTCCTTAGCTTCTTCAATACGTTTCTTTTGTTGTATACTAAGGATATCTTTTGTGCCATTGGATGGTGGTGAGGACTTCAACGTTTAAAACCCATTCCATATTTGTTGGAATTTGTCTCCAAAAAAAGGTAAGGCTCGATGCTTCTGACACAAGGCAGATGATACTCTACGATTCAGATCGTGGTGTCTTGTCACCTTGGTGCTTGATCTGATGTTATCAAACAAGAACACTGTGATTTCTCTCAAAGACTTACACACTACGATCTTCACTTGCTTGTCTTGCAGACTCTACATTTTCGAGAGCACTCTACGATCTCTGAGTGGGCTCGGCAAACGTTGGGACCACTCTACGATTGACAAAGAGACCCTTCAAGGAAGGCACACTACGATCTTTGATGCTCTATGATTCTACCTTGGTTTCTACAAGCTCGATAGACTACGATCTTGTTGATGCCTATCTATTATATTTCAAGATGTAGATCAACCTAACATCGTTGATCTCTTCATCTATACATTCGTTTATAAAATGACAAACATTAAAACCTTAGATCAACCTAACAAATTTGATCTATCACTAAGTCCTTGTACAAATATTCCTTGAAGGACTTTACATATAATCATAAGCATTTACTTTAAACATCAAATCAAAATATGCACTCTCCCAACAAAGTCGTCTATGTTAACGGCTCAAACTGAGTTAATAACAGAGATGGCTAGGATGGAGATAGAGGTGAAATTGCCAAGTGAATCGAGACAGAGACTGTTTGCGACGAAAATTCAATCTACCATTGTAGAGAGAGTCAAGGAGGTGCAACTCAAAACTGATGAGTGTGACCAGATGAAAAGGCGGTTAACCAATGAAAAAGATTTAAAGTACAGTCTTGATAATGAGGGATTATTAAGATTTAAAGGAAGAATTTGGGTTCCGAATGAGACGGAATTAAAGGAGCAAGTATTACAAGAGGCTCATAGTTCGAGGTACTAGATTTATCCTGGTAGCACTAAGATGTATCAAAACCTTCGACAGAGTTTTTAGTGGCCGAACATGAAGAGAGAAATAGCCGAATATGTGAGTAGGTGCTTGACTTGTCAGAAAGTTAAGGCCGAACATCAACGACCAAGTGGCTTGTTACAGTCATCAGAGATTTCGGAGTGGAAGTGGGAGCATATCACGATGGACTTTGTGGTGGGACTTCCGATTACTCAGAAGGGGTATGATGCAATTTGGGTAATAGTGGACTGATTGACGAAGTCGGCTAACTTCTTGCAAATTAGGGTTAAGTATAACTTAGATCAATTAGATAAACTTTATGTTAAGGAAGTTATTTCCAAACATGGAGTACCAGTTTCGATTGTGTCAGATCGTGACCCACGATTCACGTCGAACTTTTGGAGAAGTCTACAAGAGCAGTTAGGAACGCAACTGAAGTTGAGTACGGCTTATCATCCACAAACTGATGGACAGAGCGAGAGGATAATTCAGACATTAGAAGATATGTTAAGATCTTATGTCATGGATTTCAAGGGTAGTTGGGATTATCATCTACCATTAGTAGAGTTTGCGTATAACAATAGTTATCATGCAAGCATAGGTATGCCGCCTTATGAAGCCTTATATGGAAGGAAGTGCAGAACATCGTTGTGTTGGGACGAAATGGGAGAACGTCGAATGCTTGGACCATAATTGGTGCAGCAAATGGCGGATGTAGTGAAGTTGATACAGATGCGTCTCGTGGCAGCTTCAAGACAGACAAAAGAAGTATGTGGATTCGCATCGAGTGAATAGGGAGTTTGAGGTAGGCTCGTATGTGTTTCTAAAGGTATCTCCCTAGAAAGGAAAGATACGCTTTGGAAAGAAGGGGAAGTTAAGTCAAAGGTTTATAGGACCTTTTGAAGTGTTAAAACGGGTAGGCGAGGTAGCTTATATGGTAGCGTTACCTCCAAACCTAGAACGAATACATAATGTGTTTCATGTATCTGTCTTACGTCCTTATAAGCTGGATTATAAGCACGTAATAGAGTATGAGCCTATTCATATCGAGAAGGACTTAACGTATGAAGAGATACCAATTCAGATTATCAATAGAAAAGAGCAAGTTCTGCGGAATAAAGTTATACCTTCCGTGAAGGTGTTATGGAAGAACCACAATGCAGAAGAAGCAACGTGGGAATTGGAAGAAAAGATAAGGAAGAATTACCCTCATTTGTTTGCGTAATGTGAGACGAGATTCTGGGGATAGAATCTTTATAAGGGGGAAGAATGTAACGACCGAGAAATTCGGATCCATTGTAAAATAATTTTATTTAATTAAATAATTAATAAAATTATATTATTTGTTTTTATTATGTGTTAGTAAGATGAATGTCGTTCTATAACCTAGAAACGTCGAAAAGTCGTAGTATTTTGACTAGGTGAAGGAATTAAAGTGTTTGAATTTCTAAGACGAAAATAAAAGCTTTCCGATAAATTTTCCGAAAAATACTATTTATCAATTTCCGTTTGGGAATTATTTTTGAACTTCCGAGAAATACATAACGTTAGAATATCAAAGTGAGATGGATTATGTAATAATAATTCAAGTATTTAAAACGTTATTTTTTGCATGCGGACTTAATTTGAGAATGTTAGGGAAAATAAAGCGTAGAAAATAATTTGATGATCGTATGATACGTAGGTATTGTACGAGGTAATGAATACGAGTATGATACGAAGTATTATATGAGTATGTATGAATGATGGTATATCGTATATTATGAATTAGTATATGAGTGAGAATATGAGAAATATACGTATAGTATACGTTCTAAAGCTTTAAGCCAATTGTAGTGGACTTGTAGAATTGTGAAGCAATTTGTAAAGTCCAATAGAAGTTAATGTGCAAGCACAAGATTATGTAATATTAATGCCCAAGTGGTTGTTAAGGTAAAGTCCTAAGTAATTTAATGCAAGCCCAAATGAATAAGCTAAGCTAATTAAACCTAAGCCCAAGTTATTGATCCAATGGGTTAGGGTGACCCATGGGGCAACCCATGGTCATATGTTTAATCTTGGTGACCAAGATATTAATGTTTTGGCCAAGCAAAAGAATTAGTAGGGAGCAAGTTTACTTAATAGCTAAGTAAGGAATAGTAAGGAGGTGATTAAGGAGGTGGGATGGCCTAATGACCACTATGCACTAATCTAGCAATTCCTATAAATAGAGAGCTAGATTGTTTATTAGTTGTTTGTTAACTTTCATCCAACAACTATCAACTTATTTGTTAGAGAGAATAAGCAAGAATAAGTTAGACTTCCATTATAAGAAAAGAAGAAGAACAAACTTGATCATCACGGGTAAGCCTCCTATGTTATTAATCTTCCAACTCTTCTATGGTAGGTTGATAAGAGAATGAATAATTAATGGGCTTAAGCCGTATAAGTCATGAATAAGTAATTCAAACTTAAATAAGTTATGAACTTATGATGAACATATATGAACTTGTCATATGTTTACATGAATGAAGTTAGTATGTTAATAAGATGTAAGAATGTTGGTTAAAGGACTTAAACCATCATAAGTCATGAGAATTGAAACTATATGTAGTTTATACTTGGATAAGTCATAAACTCATGAAGAATAAGTAATAACTTATCATGAAAATAAGTCAATGAAATGAGTAGCTTGAGATGTCAATATAATGGATAGAATCCATTTGAAATGATGAACAAATCATAAGTAATGATGTTATGCCAAAATTCACGCGATTGGACGATAATCATCGAATTCGTGAAATTCTCGGAATGGAAGTCAAATTTTGATATTGAGCTCGAAAACGTTGGTTTTCGATGGGAATAAGTCTTATTTGGCATTATAGAGTTGTGGACTCGAAAATGACCGAATTCCGACTTAGAACGAAGAAACGAGCGTTAAACGTTCACGAACGTTAATCATTTTCGTTAAAAATGGACTAATATGTGAATTTTTAGTTAATGAAGTCGAAGATGTAAAATTCTTGCATGATCACATAGATTATGTGATTTGTGGACTAACGCCTTTTGAACGAGTCAATTCGGACTTATAACGAAGAAGTTATGAGCCCGGGAATCTCGCATAAGAAAAAGTCTGTCAAATTTTTCTGAGGCATAGAGTCTGCAGCGCGCCATGATGCGACTCAAAGAAGAAAAGGTCGTGCTGCATGCTTGCATGTGAGGTCGAACCATATAGTACATTGTTAGTTGGTGCCTTGACGACGACACAATGAAGAAAGAGTGTCTTGCTTGGCCAGCCAAGGCGTGGGCTTGTAATCGCAAACCCGTACGTTGTGAAGTCTAAGAAGAGAAGAAGGCTGGCGTCATGATGCTAGCACTACACCAGGCATAGTAATGAAGGCTTGTAAGCATAAAAAGGAAAAGTTTGTTAATGAGATAATGAATTAATACATTAATAAAGCTTAAAGTAACATTGTTTAAAACATTGTTAAACCTTAAGTGTGATAACTAAAGGTTGAAGGTAATCAATTGAACGTGAACGTAATGATGATGTAAGGTGTAACAAAAAGTCAGAACCAATAATAACAAATCTAAGTCATGATTAGATTGAGAAGAATGGTAAGATTCATTAGGAACCATGTATATTATTCAAGACCTAATGTGTTACGTTATGTGATCATCTATTGTAGAGACCTTTAAGACTTAAAGTGCACATGTAATAACAGTAGCAAACGCTGAAGGCAAGTGTTCTAACCCTTGTTTCAGTTCAATCTGGACAAGATTTGTGATTCATGTATTCTTACGCATGAATTGATGTATGATGAAGTCAAAGCCAATTCTTTCGACTAGACTTACGTTATGTTGGATTTCTTATAATCTATCAAAGTATTGTCAATGTTTTACCAAACTATGTTGGTATGGTTTTCAAATGAAGACTGCGTATGCTAAAATGTTTTGTCATCAAACGACAGGCATATGAGGTTGCCATAACTTAAATGTACATACATTTAAAGAATGTAGTGTTGATCAACATAGAGTGTGACGCCCCCAAAATAGGTATACATCACCCATTCTGAGTCGCCAAATACATGGTATATACAACTTCATTTATACAACTGTCATGCAAAATACGACGACACATATACTGTGAGTTTCAATACAAATATTGTAACGTATATAATATGACAATATTCATATTTAAATTATTACAATGCCATATAAAGTACAGCAACAAATATTTCAAGTCCCCGAGGGAAAATGAGAAGATTTATGTTCTCCTCATTCTAATGCGGTGTATTTTTGACGCTTTCAAGGTCGGGTCCTCATCACCCTATAGTTGTTCACCAAAATCAATTAGTAAATGATGTATAAAATATGTCACACACATTTTATTATTCTCAATATAATTATTATGCCACACCGTTTCATATTTTGATTAGGCTTATGACTAATTCGTATCACCACTTTATACCCATGTTCTCTCTGCTAGTCTCAGCTACACTTTTATTACCTGAAAGGGGTGGTGAAGTAAAAGGGTGAGCACAAATAGCCCAGTAAATAATATCATGACTTAAGATAATTAAATTATCAATAGCCTTCATCAATAATAATTCAGATATTTAGAACATATGGTAGAAGATAAAAGTTTTCAACCATAATAGCAGCAGAATCAACAATACATTAGAAGAGTCAAGTAGAACATAATGTCTATTATTCTCTCCAAATTAAAAGTTCATCGTTAATATTTCATTCATGTAATACTCATCAACAGTTCTTTGTTATACCCAAGACAAAGAGAACTCTCATCACATGTCTTCACCTGAACCACCACAGATTATAATTAAATTCACAATTCATATTTATAATCAGGTAAATCAACAGTCCATCTTTGCAATACGAGCCTAAGACATACAACTATAAAATCAATAATGCTGAGACTCAGCTCAATAGTATCACGACCACGAATTATTCGTGCACTACGGGCCAAGGATAATCGTGTTTTCACCAATGGTCATGATTATACCGAGTAATCCCTAGTCATAATCATGCCAATCAACAGTCCAACTTTGCACGTAAGCTAAAGACATACAACTGTAAAACCAATAACGCTGAGACTCAGGTCAATAGTATCACGACCACGAATTATCCATGCACTACGGGCCAAGGATAATCGTGTTTTCACCAATGGTCATGATTATACCGAATAATCCCTGGTCATAATCATGCCAATCAACAGTCCATCTTTGCACGTAATGTTAGGTTTGTAATATTCATGAACGCAATCAAATTGCATAAAAAGTGCGGAAACGTGTAAAATCAGAGTTTAAAAAATTTACAAACCATATACCCGGATCACCCTTTATGCACAATTATTAATTAAACGAAAAGATAAAGAATAAAATCATACCCTTGAAGATCGAGCTTCCTCAGGTACAAGTTCACCTCAAAATCCTTTCGCGTTCAACTTGAATCCACCGGGTTTGGTTCCTTCCTTTGATCAACGTTAGCCACCCAAATGTTTGGCCTCTAGAGGTGATCCACCAAGGAATAATAAAGATTCAAGAAGAAGGGGTGGTTGGCTAAACCCTAGTTTTTCTATCTCTATAGAAAAGAACGTACTCTCCAACAAATTGGAATTATGTCGTATGTTGTAAAAGTCAACAACCCCATCACCCATAATAAGACTCCTCTTATTTATAGATGTGGGCAACCCACCTTAACAATTAAAGAATTGGGTTTTATTTAATTAATTAAATTCTTTTAATTAATTAAGCTCCCTAATCTTATTAGGGATAATTAATTAAACTCCTTTAACAAATTTTCCTTCCTAATCCAATTAGGAATAAATGAGAGTACTTATATTAAATTAATTCCTAAACTCTTTTAGAAATTAAAATAATAATAATTGTAATAATATTAATAAGACTCCTCTTATTAATTTATATTTAATATTTCTAAAATATTAAATAATAAATATTAAGCTATTTAATTTATTCTATCACCATAGATTAAATTAAATATACATAACTATATTATTACGATTATGCCATTAACTTCTTAAATAATTATTCTTCCTTTTATGGTGTGACCCTTTAGGTTCTCCATATTAAACCTAGGTTGTGAATAAATCAATTAGAACAATTCTAATCTTATTTAAATAAATAAATTAAACAATTAATTTATTTAAATAAATAATATTTATTCTACAATAGGGATAAGCCTCCTAGCGATCAAAGCGACTTTCCGGATAATATAGATTTCAACATTAATCATAAAAGAACCTTTGAGTAAATAGTTACCGCATGTACAATTCAATCCTTCCACCATCTGATGTCCCAATTAAATATATAAGACATGGAATTCTTTGTCAAGTCTTATTTTATTTAATTATATGTATTTCGATTCTTAAATGCATAACTCAAATAATGAAAATTAGAAACTCCTTTCTAATTTCATTACGCCTTAACCAAGGACTACTTGGGTTGTCATTTATCGAATCACATAGGACATTCTCTTCTTTTATTAGAAGTGGTAGATTCTTTATTGATCATACATTATCTCCATGTACAACTTATTATACCCAAGCATACCCTTTGATATACCCTAAGGGTCTTAAGGAATAAGTCAAAGTATAACTCATCATACACAAGATACTATGATGATCTCAAGTCAAGGATCACTTGTACTACTATCACTACTGAGAATTCCTATTATTGAGCAAGTAAAACTCCATTAGGTATTCCTTAGCGAGCCACGTTCGATGAACTTATTCTCTAATAAGCACCTGCATACTTGCTTTAGTGTCTCCACACAAATGATCATGAGATCAATCATCCTCATCCAATGAAGCAAACAACGTATGTACCAATCTATCAGGATTTACTAATCCCCAATTTAGTAATCCAACGATTGGGAACTATTTTAGTTTTAAGCTTTCTAAGAATTTAGATCTCATTAGAATGATCATCATCATTATTCTAAAAGCATTGCTTAAAACTATGGGTTTATCACATATTATAAAACAAACATCATGTAGATAATTAAAAGCCTTTATAAATTAATACTTTTTATTAATAAATGAATAAGATTGTTACAAAGTATATGCTTTATCATCAAACATGATTGGCTTGTGTGCATACTACTTTCAATCTCCCACTTGCACTAAAGCCAATCGTCATGGTAACTCATACTCTTCTTCTCTAAGTGGCGATTATCCTGCTTTGTTGGATAAGCTTTAGTTAATGGATATGTAATGTTGTTCATGAGAGTCCACTATCTCTATAGTGATTTCCCATCTTTCAATGATTCTAATAATCAAATGAAAGTGCCCTGACACATGTTTAGATCCAAGATGAGACTTAGGAACTATTCCTAGTTACGTAATGAACTTTTAATCCAAACAATCAATTTGCGACTTCATTTATAGCTATATACTTTGTCTTTATCACTAAACCGACAACTCTTTCTTTGTTTGGAACCTTTCGATTCACTACACCCTTTGTCAAGGTAACCCTTTACCTTAAAGTGGGATTTTTACGTCGTCTTAGTGTCCGTCGAAAAACTTGAGTCTGTTAAGCCCTCTAGTTTTAATTAAGACCCACCATGAATATGATCACATCCTTAGTGCCGGTTAAGCACTTTAAGATGTTTTTCACTGACTCATAGTGAACTTCTCCATAATATGACTGATCAACATCAGGTCTCGTACATTTCATTGCATGCATGATTGTCACTCATGCGACCTCTCTTTTCAGGAGTCTGTGGGGACTATTAGGAGAGATACACTCCATAGCTCATCGACATGAAACATCTCTTGGAGTTTGTCATGCTAAACGACTTTAGCATCAAATGAATATACGTTCCTTGGGTTAAGTCGAGCATCCTCTTAAATCTATCAATATAGATTTATATCCCCAATTAAGATACTCTTCCAAATCATTCATGGAGGAATGTTTAGACAACTTTATCTTTACTGATTGTAGCATTGGTATGTCATTCCTTATCCATAATATATCAACATATAATACTAGAAATTTCATGACGCTCCCACTGACCCTTTTGTACACACTAGGTTCATTCTTGTTTTTTGATAAAATCAAACTCTTTTGATTATTTCATCAAAATGAATGTTCCATTTTTGAGAGTGTCTATAACTCTTACCTCATCATATGTAAGCGATCATCATCTTCTCTATGATGATCGTACCTCATCATCATCATCCATGATGAATCCATACCTCCTGTGTATCTTGGTAATATTCAGATTCTGATTGGTTTGTGGTACAACAGTCCATCTCTGAGTTCCTCTTATTTGACTTATAGTGTTTTGTGGTTCTTGAACTCTTCAAGATCTATTATCCTCCCACTAGCCCCTTCAATGATAAACACATTTATCTTAGAAAGCGTGTTTCATAACAAACACCTTTTGCTAAGTAGGATTATAGAACATATACCCTAAACTTACTTTAGGATGTCCCACAAATCAGTACACTTGTCAAATCTTGTCCCAAGCTTATCCTTTGAAACCTTTTCACATAAGTTGGACAACCCCTTATCTTAACATACTTAAGATTAGGAATCCTCCCATCCATAACTTTTATGGAGTCTTGGGTAGGATTTTGAGGTTACCTTTTTCGTAGATATATGGTCATTTCTAGGACATGATCCTGAAGGATCTTTGGAATGTCGGTAAAATCGTTATGGACCGTACCATGTCCAACAAGGTACAATTTTTCCTTTTAGATACATCAATCAATTATTGTGTATCGAGAGGCGTCCATTGTGAGAAAACCATTTGAGATGATCTAAAAACTTATTGCACAAGTATTTATTCCTTGATCTAATCAAAGAATCTTAATACTTTGCCAATTTGTTTCACTTCGAATTCTTTGAACCTTCAAATGATTCACACTTGTATTTTTAGCAAATACACACATTCAACTCTTTGAATGATCATCTCCTTTTCTTATACTAGTTTGTTCAATTTACAAAATAATTTTTCACGTAAGTCAAGTATACAAAATCCATTAAGTAATATTTCACTTCTATAAAAAACATTATTATTATAAATAGAACAACAATTGTTCTTAATTATAATACCAAAAATTTTATTGTCCAACAATAAAATGGAAATAATGTTTCTAACAAGAATTGGAATACAATAACAACTTATTGACTTAATAGATTTGCTAGTAGGGCGATGCTTAAACTATAAGTTTCTATAGCTAATGCAAACAACCTTTGCTTCATTTTCCACACATAGGATTACTTATCTTTGTTTAACTTTCTACTTCTATTTGGTCCCTTCATAAATCTATATTTATGATAACCAAAGTCGGTATCTAATACCCAGTAGTAGAACCTTGACTTAAAAAAAAAAATTATTTTAAATCATGAGCAAATTTGTATTTGTAGAAACTTCACTAAGCTTCTTTGGTTAACCTTTGCAAGATGCTTCTCATGAGTTTCTTTCCGGTGTCTGGCTTATTGCGGTGGAAGCAAACTCCTTTCTTTATCCGTATCGATTTTGTTCTTATTATCCTTTGTTTACGCCTTTCTATTTACCTTCTTTGAATCGTTCTTCTTTTCAGAAGATCCTTTGGCCCCTACCAGTAAGACATGGTCTTTCTTGGTTGGAAAGTGACTCTCATCATTTTTCAACATGTTAAGCAAATCAACGAAGCTGATATCTAGCTTGTTTATATGAAAAATTCACAACAATTGTGAAAGGAGTCCGGGAGTGAGTGCAAGATCAAATCTTGGCTCAACTCTCCATCCATGATAAAACCCGTTGTCCTAATTGATCAATTAAATTGATAATGTTAAGGACTTTTATCTGTACTGTAGTGTCATCGGTCATTCTAGATCGGAAGAGCTCCTTAGATATATGATATCTATCAGTCCTACTTTCCTCACCATCAACTACTTGATGTGCGGGAATATAGTAGAAGTATCCATAGTTTCGTCGACGCTAAAGCTCGTTACTTCGTAGATGCGAGCATGATGCATTGAGCCAATCGTGCATCATCTTGCCACTTTCTAAAAGTAGCAAATGTCTTCCTCGGAGGCATTATGCGCAACCATTCTGCAGGATAGGCGTATTAAGGACATAAGATAACTTTTTCACCATGAGAACTATTCTCAAATTCCTTAACCAATCCGATTTAATACGGTCCGGTTAAATAACATCTAATATGTTTAGCGTTGATAGTAATTAAGACATTGTAAAATTTTGTAAATGAATTTGTATTTAACAACATTTTAACATACATTCTTTTATTAATTACCAAAATAAATTAGGTCTTGTTTAAATTGGTATCTCTCACTATTTTCTTCAAACTATATTACCCTCACTTATATAGTTCGGCAAAATCTAATTAAAGATTTGCTAGTGAGAATAAGGATCCCATTTCAAATGTATATAGCCTTGTGGTGACACAACAAACTATATATAAATAAATAGGTAGACAACTTTTGTCAATTACATCAACTATGCAACTCCTTTTCTTTTGCCTCTTAGATTATTTTGATCAAGTGGTGGCACATCCGAATCAAAATTATCCAAGTTAAGTCCGACCTAGCACTCCATATATTCAAAAAAAAAAAATATCATCCTTGTGGTGACACAACAAAACAATATTGTTCAATTTTTTTTATAAACATCAAATGTGATAAATTAACATCTTAAATACTTAATACTTGCCTTGTGGTGACACAACAAACTTATATTAAATATTTAATACTCTATTAATTTTATCATGCTAGAAGGTGACGTTCGATATTTCAAATATCTTTGAACGCTTAGGACTTAATATAAAAATTTGAGGGGTTTGTTATTAATTTATCTCATCTTGTTTAGCGCGCATGCACATATATATATAAAATACACGTCATATTAATAAACATGCGAAGCATGTTTGCATAATATATAATATATATAATATAAGCATGCACATATAGAATACTATATTCTACCCGGATTGATTATGGACTTTTATTCTAGTTTGGTTCACTAGAGCCACCAAGTGAACCAAAAGGTCAAACCCCAAGGGGTGCAAGAAATAATATTTAAATATAACTATTACATTTAAACCGGGCTTCATTACAAAGCGGGTCTTCAAGCTCCTTGCTCCTTGATCTCCAATTTTTCAAAATTAATTCTAACTATTCCTATTACAAAACTATTTAAAATAAATAGAAACCTTGATCGTGATCGAGGGAAGTACATAGGAGGGAATAGAATTTACATTAAGAAAAATTTAGAGAAGACGCAGTCTGTGAGACCCCATTTAATAAAACCCATACATTCATGCATCCAACTAAAATAAAATCCAATCATATTGGTTGATAGTCCTTAATCAATCCCATTTATTATCATACACATCATCATATGCATCAATAAATAACATTCATCTTATGAATAATAAACATTTAACATATATATTGATATCATTTAATGGGCAAATTTAATTAGTATAAAATCTAATTTTGAATCAAAATAAACTCCTTTATTTTAATCCAAATTTAAATCAAAATAAAACTATTTTATTTTAATTTATCCAATGTTGAATAAAATAAACTATTTTATTTTAATCAAAACTTTTAATCAAAATAAACTCCTTTATTTTAATTAATTATGGAATCCAATTCCATATAAAAAAACTTTTATTAAAGGAAACACGAATTCTTTTTTCTATTCACAAATAAACTCCTTTATTTTGAATAATATGAAATCTTATTTCATATCTAAATAAACTCCTTTATTTAAGGAAATATGGATTCACTTTCCTATTCACAAATAAACTCCTTTATTTTGAATAATATGAAATCTTATTTCATATCTAAATAAACTCCTTTATTTAAGAAAACACGGATTTTCTTTCCTATTTACAAATAAACTCCTTTATTTTGAATAATATGAAATCTTATTTCATATCTAAATAAACTCCTTTATTTAAGGAAAGATGGATTTACTTCCCTATTCACAAATAAACTCCTTTATTTTGGGAAAAATAAAATCCAATTTCAACTCCAATTAGTTATCATGGAATCCAATTCCAACTCTAATTAGTTAGCATGAAATTCTAATTTTAAAATTAAAATAAACCTTTTATTTTAATATTAAAATAAATCTTTTATTTTAAAATTAAAATAAACTTTTATTTTAATTATAAAATAACTAATATATATATTATATTAATAGTATAATATATATATAATATCCGTATATATAATAAATATAATAACCGAATATTACCGAATATTACCGAATATTATATATATATTACCGAATATAGAAAGCTCTGATACATGAATCATGTATTTAAGTTAACAAGAAATCATGCATTAGACAGTTTGGCCGAGTGGTCTAAGCCCCCAGATTTAAGCTACAGTCCGAAAGTGGGTTCAAATCGAGACAAATTATTGTTTTTTTTTTTAAACTGTTAACATGAAGCTAGCAACCACGTGGATATATGGGATTGAAGGAAGCAAAAAAAAACAACATTACCAAATAAAAAAATAAAAAAGCGTTCGTTCCTTTTTTTATATATATATTTAAATTTTATATAATAAAATTATGCCAATTAAATTGTTCTAAACACATATCAATATACATATCAAATTAATATAATTAATAATTCGTATAAAGGTTTGGCTCTGATACCACTGTTAGGTTTGTAATATTCATGAACGCAATCAAATTGCATAAAAAGTGTGGAAACGTGTAAAATCAGAGTTTAAAAAAATTTACAAACCATATACCCGGATCACCCTTTATGCACAATTATTAATTAAACGAAAAGATAAAGAATAAAATCATACCCTTGAAGATCGAGCTTCCTCGTACAAGTTCACCTCCAAATCCTTTCGTTCAACTTGAATCCACCGGGTTTGGTTCCTTCTTTTCGATCAACGTTAGCCACCCAAATGTTTGGCCTCAGAGGTGATCCACCAAGGAATAATAAAGATTCAAGAAGAAGGGGTGGTTTGGCTAAACCCTAGTTTTTCTATCTCTATAGAAAAGAACGTACTCTCCAACAAATTGGAATTATGTCGTATGTTGTAAAAGTCAACAACCCCATCACCTATAATAAGACTTCTCTTATTTATAGATGTGGGCAACCCACCTTAACAATTAAAGAATTGGCTTTATTTAATTAATTAAATTCTTTTAATTAATTAAGCTCCCTAATCTTATTAGGGATAATTAATTAAACTCCTTTAACAAATTTTCCTTCCTAATCCAATTAGGAATAAATGAGAGTACTTATATTAAATTAATTCCTAAACTCTTTTAGAAATTAAAATAATAATAATTGTAATAATATTAATAAGACTCCTCTTATTAATTTATATTTAATATTTCTAAAATATTAAATAATAAATATTAAGCTATTTAATTTATTCTATCACCATAGATTAAATTAAATATACATAATATATTATTACGATTATGCCATTAACTTCTTAAATAATTATTCTTCCTTTTATGGTGTGACCCTTTAGGTTCTCCATATTAAACCTAGGTTGTGAATAAATCAATTAGAACAATTCTAATCTTATTTAAATAAATAAATTAAACAATTAATTTATTTAAATAAATAATATTTATTCTACAATAGGGATAAGCCTCCTAGCGATCAAAGCGACTTTCGGATAATATAGATTTCAACATTAATCATAAAAGAACCTTTAAGTAAATAGTTACCGTGACAATTCAATCCTTCCACCATACAATGTCCCAATTAAATATATAAGACATAGAATTCATCGTTAAGTCTTATTTTATTTAATTATATGTATTTCGATTCTTAAATGCACAACTCCAAATAATGCAAATTAGAAACTCCTTTCTAATTTCATTACGCCGCCAAGGACTCTTTGGGTTGTCATTTATCGAATCACATAGGACATTCTCTTCTTTTATTAGAAGTGGTAGATTCTTTATTGATCATACATTATCTCCATGTACAACTTATTATACCCAAGCATACCCTTTGATATACCCTAAGGGTCTTAAGGAATAAGTCAAAGTATAACTCATCATACACAAGATACTATGATGATCTCAAGTCCAAGGATCACTTGTATTACTATCACTCTGAGAATTCCTATTGACAGCAAGTAAAACTCCATTAGGTATTCCTTAGCGAGCCAATGCGTCAATTGAACTTATTCTCTAATAAGCACCTACATACTTGCTTTAGTGTCTCCACACAAATGATCATGAGATCAATCATCCTCATCCAATGAAAAGCAACGTATGTACCAATCTATCCGGATTTACTAATCCCCAATTTAGTAATCCAACGATTGGGAACTATTTTAGTTTTAAGCTTTCTAAGAATTTAGATCTCATTAGAATGATCATCATCATTATTCTAAAAGCATTGCTTAAAACTATGGGTTTATCACATATTATAAAACAACATCATGTAGATAATTAAAAGCCTTTATAAATTAATACTTTTTATTAATAAATGAATAAGATCGTTACAAAGTATATGCTTTATCATCAAACATGATTGGCTTGTGTGCATACTACTTTCACGTAAGCCAAAGAGGACTTTCATCACAATATAAGCATGACAATGATGACAATGATATATATAATGAATGAGCATAAATAATCAGAACAATAAGATAAATTAGATCATAGTGATTTTCAGCTTAATTATCTAGAGTCCAAATTGCCAACATGATATTAGATGAAGCACAAATTATTAAGGATATTCTGATCATTTCAGGACTTTTCACCATTTAATGATAAGCTGAAGAAATGAATAATAATATTTTACCATAATATGGAGTATGAAAGAAAATGATATTCCTTTTTACCATAAAAATGATACCTTCTTACCATAATAGTGATATCCCTTACCTTAACATGTGATTTGATTCTACTTTCTGTGAAATTGATCAACTTAAACAATGCTTGCATTCCTTATCTACACTTGGAGTAACATTACACTCAATAAAAATACTCACAATATTGTAGTAAAAGAATTCTATATTTTTAGTGTAGTGATGGTGTGTGTTTAGTTACTCAATCGAGCAACCTATTATTAGGTTTGTAAGATTCATGAACGCAATCAAATTGCACAAAATAAGAGGAAACGTGTAAAAATAAGAGTTTAAAATTTTACAAACCATATACCCGGATCATCCTTTATGCACAATTATTAATTACACAAAAAGATATGAAGAACAAGAATCATACCCTTGAAGATTCAAGCTTCTTCAGGTACAAGTTCACCTCCAATCCTTTTCGCGTTCAACTTGAATCCACCGGGTTTGGTTCCTTCCTTTGATCAACGTTAGCCACCCAAGTGTTTGGCCTTTAGAGGTGATCCACCAAGAAAGAATAAAGATTCAAGAAGATGGGTGTTTCGCAAAACCCTAGTTTTTCTATCTCTCATAGAAAAAGAGCGTACTCTCCAACAATTGGAATCACGTCTGTTGTGAAAAAGTCAACAACAACTCTACACCCATAATAAGACTCCTCTTATTTATAGATGTAGGCAACCCTCCTTAACAATTAAGGATTTGGTTTTTATTTTAATTAATTAAATTCTTTTAATTAATTATGCTCCCAATCTTATTAGGAATAATTAATTAAAATCTTTTAATTAATTTACCTCCTAATCTTATTAGGAATATATGAGAGTACTTTTATTAATTAATTTCTAAACTCCTTTAGGAATTAAATAATAATAGTAATAATAATAATAAGACTCATCTTATTAATTTATATTTAATATTTCCAAAATATTAAATAATAAATATTAAGCTATTTAATTTATTCTATCATCATAGATTAAATTAAATATACTTAACTTATTATTACGATTATGCCATTAACTTCTTAAATAATTATTCTTCCTTTTACTATGCAGTGTGACCCTTTAGGTTCTCCATATTAAACTAGGTTGTGAATAAATCAATTAGAACAATTCTAATCTTATTTAAATAAATAAATTAAATTATTAATTTATTTAAATAAATAATATTTATTCTACAATAGGGATAAGCCTCCCTAGAGATTAACGACTTTCCAAATAATATGGATTTCAACATTAATCATAAAAGAACCTTTGAGTAAATAGTTACCGTACAATTCAATCCTTCCACCATACAATGTCCCAATTAAATATAAAACATGGAATTACTGTCAAGTCTTATTTTATTTAATTATATGTATTTCGACTCTTAAATGCACAACAACAAATAATGCAAATTAGAAACTCCTTTCTAATTTCATTCTGCCTTGGCCAAGGACTACTGGGTTGTCATTTATCGAATCACATAGGACATTTCTCTTCTTTTACTAGAAGCGGTAGATTCTTTATTGATCATACATTATCTCCGTGTACAACTTATTATACCCAAGCATACCCTTTGATATACCCTAAGGGTCTTAAGGAATAAGTCAAAGTATAACTCATCATACACAAGATACTATTATGATCTTAAGTCAAAGGATCACTTGTACTACTATCACTACAGGAATTCCTATTGACAGGCAAGTAAAACTCCATTAGGTATTCCTTAGCGAGCCACGTTCAGTGAACTTATTCTCTAATAAGCACCTACATACTTGCTTTAGTGTCTCCACACAAATAATCATGAGATCGATCATCCTCATCCAATGAGCAAGCAACATATGTACCAATCTATCCGGATTCACTAATCCCCTATTTAGTAATCCAACGATTGAGAACTATTTTTGTTTTAAGCTTTCTAAGAATTTAGATCTCATTAGAATGATCATCATCATTATTCTAAAAGCATTGCTTAAAACTATGAGTTTATCACATATTATAAAACAACATTATGTAGATAATTAAAAGCCTTTAATAAATTAATACTTTTTTATTAATAAATGAATAAGATTGTTACAAAGTATATGCTTTATCATCAAACATGATTGGCTTGTGTGCATACTACTTTCACCTATTTATACTAAAAATTTAGTAAACAATTAGCACACCCACTTTGACAAAATAACCAAATGAGGTATATAATAATGGTAGTGGAATTTATGGTCCCATGGAGAAAATTAAACCAACTTGTACACATTTTAAAAATAATTGAGTTGTGGTCCAGACTACTTTAGAAAAATTAGAGTGTCGGCAAGTCCTGCCAAACTTACCTTTTGTAAAAATAAAATAATTGAACAAACATCTGCATATTATACTTATCTTTAATCACCACCTTTTATTCATCAATTATTTACACATTTTCAATCTTTCAATAATTATTCACAATTATTAACATAGACTCACAATACTGCCAATTGGTATAATTATACCATATCAAATAATATGAGTCACTGTTCAATAACTACTGTGATAATTATTGACTAAAATACTGAGTGACTTCTTACGTAATTAAGAATCAATATTTTGAATCACTGTGCAATAATTATTGTGACAATTATTGAATGAAATACATGGTGACTTCTTACGTAAGAATCAAATCAATACCTTACTATAAACAATTTAAATTTTTATTAAAATTAAGGATCAACACCAAATCATATTTATCTTGAATAACATATAAACCAACTAACAATTCATTATTCATCCAAGTTGTCTTTATTTATCGCATAAAATCATTATTCATATTCCAAAACTTTAGAAGTGAATAATAAAACTAGAGAAATCTAAAACCTCATATATGATAATCCACTATTTTGATGTTATCACCATTTTTACTTTAACAAAAATATTATTTTTGTTTTATCATAACTCATTCATTACTTGTGCATTTACATCCCAATACCTCATGAGCTTACTAACACTTCTAAAATATTTAAAAATATGATTCTCGAACTTTCCAAACAATTTTTCACATTATCCAACAATTTTCTATAATTATTTCTATTTATAAAAACTATCATTTAATAGCTTCAAAATAGAAATACTCATTCCACATACTTTTATATCTTTAAAATATCATCAATATTAATCTTATATTATTATAATATTTTTCAAAGAGAATTTATAATTTTTCACCATTCATGGAATTTTCTATGAATTTCATCTATTTTAAACTAATCATAAATAGCTTAAAAATACAATAAATATTTCTATTATTCAATAATTTCCCAAAAGCGCCCGTAAATTATAAAATAATATTATAATGTTTTTCACCAAGTTTCATAATTTTTCATCATTCATAGAATATTCTATGAATTTCTTCTATTTTAAACTAACAATAAATAGTTTAAAATACAATAATTACTTCGATTTTCAATAATTCATCAAAATTTATAGAAATTTTAAGATGATATTATAAGCATTCTGTAAAAATATTCCAGCCCAAATAATTTTTTGATAAATTAATTATATATACCAATATTCAGAAACTTTAATAATTCATAATAATTAGCATTTTTATCAGAAAAATACAAACCTTTTGTCCTTTTCATGTGAAATTTATTTCTCTACAACTTTGTAGAAGAAAGTTTTTCCAAATTCTGACTCTAACATAGAGAGAAGGCTTACCGAAGAATTCTACTTGATAATTTCCGGACCAGCCACCTTACGAAATTCACAACATATTATACGTTAATCTCTAATGGTTCAAAATTTGTGGACATATACTCAACTTATATATGTATAACATATCCAAAAATTACAACGATCCAACGATCGGATTAAAAATTATAACCCACGCAATAGAGTTTAAGAACACTGATTTTTCGGATTATGAGTCCTTCGGACCAATTTCACTCAAACACTCACCACAAACAATCCACAAAGAATTTTTGGGTGATTCAAATTTTTGCGTTTAGCCTACTTCCAGGGCTTTCTTTTGATATGTGTCTCATCTCTTAACTCATTATACATAAAGAGTTATGGATTTTACAAAATCAAGTAGTAAACTAATTTTTTTGAAAATCTCCATATTTTGTTCTTATTTTGATTTCTTGATTTCTCTCATTTGATTCATGTTTATACAAGTTTAAATCATCTAAATCAAGTATGAACAAAATCTCTTCATATTAAATTCATGAAAAAAATTGAAAAACAAATCAAAGGTTTAAAAATACCTTTTTCTTTTACTTTCCTTTTTATTCCTTTTTCTTCTTCTTCTTCTTCTTCTTCTTCTTCTTCTTCTTCTTCTTTTTCTTCTTTCTTTTTTCTCTCTTTCTCTCTCTATTCTTTCTTTTTTGCTGAAATGCTTGGTTACGGGAGGTTCGAGTTTTCTCTTTCCTTTCCCCCTTTTTCTTCTTCTTTTCCCCTCTTTTCTTCCTTTCCTTTTCTCTTTTCTTTTCTTCCACCAATTTTTGTCCCCCCACTACCAATTCCATCTTCCACTTCTTTTCCTTCTTTTAACCTTCATTATCCCACCCCGTGATCGCCCACATCAGCATTTAAATAGACGCCCACGTGGGCTGCTAAGAAGAATTAAATCCATCTCCTCTTTTATTAGCTCATTTATCCGATTAAATGTTCATTTGACCAGTTATCAATTTAACATTTTATAATTTAAGAATAAAAATCATAATTTAAATTAGACTTTTATTTCATAAAAGTCGGGGTCTTACATAGAGTACTATAGGCTGATCACCTAGATGTGCTCGTAAGATATGTCGGACTTACGGACTTAGTGTCGGATTGTCTTTTCAAAGAAAGTATGAAATGCTCATAGTATTGGACCAGGATTGATGTTTTACTAAATATTTTCATTGTAAAACGTTTTGAAGGAAAAGAAGTGCTATTTTGAATTATCGATAGTACTACATAACTATTGTTCAGTTATTGAAGATATACGATTCATATATTTCAAGTATGTCGTTTAAATGAAATTATTGTACTTGTTGAGCTTGTTATGCTCACTCTCGCTTGAACCATATGAATGCAGCTAAGACCGAACGGACCAAAGGATCCGGTAAAGATAAAGGAAAGGTTAAGGCAGACCGTTGAACTGCCTATGTAATAGTATAGGTTAATGTTATAATATATTTGATATTATGACAAAGAACTTATGTATTGGTTATAAAGAATCTGGGAAGGGAATATTGTTTTGGAATATATATATATATATATATATATATTTATATAAGACATATTCGTTCTTTTAAGGCATTTCAATTGAATGTATGTGTGAAATGTAGCATCGTGTAGCACCATATGTCAGGTTGGAAGATACCCAGATTTGGGGGCGTCACATACAACAACTCACACACACTAATTGCAACTCACTCTCTATATGGACTTAACAAAAACTCAACAAATTGGATTTGGGAAGGGAAGAGTCTCCATTTATAGAGAAGCTATGGACCAAAATTAGGTTTTGCTCAATGAATTAAACTAAGAGGAAGAAGAGGAGACCAATGGATTGAGAGGGTTTGGTGAAAAGATTTCACCAACTCTCCATCTTCCATTCCATTAGCCATGATCACCATTACTGAGTTTATGTAAAGAAGAAATAGGCTACTGTTGGGTCACTTAAAATGGGACAAAGCTTTGTTATTCACAGACTTGGCAAATGATCCTCAGTGTTTTAATAAATGAGTTCCTATTTGGCTCATAATGTTTCTTTATTGACACATTATAAGTACCTTGTGATAAGTTAGGGGTATATATAAACATAATCATAATCATATAATCCATGTAAATTAGGTCAATCCCAATAATATTTAAATTAGGTCTGAATATAATTCAGTTGGGTACTAACAACCCATTATTTTTGTAACTTATTATTTCAATTATACTCAAATATTATAGGGATAATTAATATTAAATGTTTATTTTTGAAAGTTAACTTTCTTCATAAATCTCGATATACACATTTAATTAACTCTCCATGTAATATAATATCACACAAGACTCTCTTATACTACTTAGTAAATTAAATATTCAAATTTCACTTTTATCATATGGTCTTATGCTTTAATTATTCACATTATATTTGTATTATTAATGTCTCATCTTGTATCCTAAGCATGACGTAATAAAAAAAATATTATTTTCAAAAATGGTCACTGGCGCAGCTGTGCCAGTTTGTACTGTAGAAGTGGCACAGCTGCTCCACTCCTTAACAGTTTCAAACTTGTTTAGCTACTGCAGAAACCAGCCACCAATGTGACTATCTATAATAATTACCTAAATGAAATAATCGTAATTAGTCCATCACATAATTTAATTAACTACTCACTTCGTTATTTTAATTAATAATTTAATAAATTACTTATTTCATCACTTTGCTACACTAGGCATATCTCATAAGCTTAAATAAGCTTTATTATCATTTTCACCATATTATCAAATTATCATATACTATATTTAATTAAATTACATTATCACATATCTTTCCAAAAGGATATATATTTATATTCACATAAATATTCAAACTTTTATTTATTTAATTATTAATATGATTCATAAAATTCACGGATATTACAGTGTTAGTCTCCCCAAATCATATCTCTTTATTTGTATTTATAGATCTCAAATGAAAACCTATCAAAAGTAGGCATCCCAGTCTAATTCCAAGTCAAAAATCGTTCCAAAACTCGTCGAAACACGTCTCAGTACCTCAAGTGCCACGACTCCCTCTGTTGCCGGCCACGACTTTCATCCCGCGCCGTGACTTCCTCTTTTGACGATCGCAGATCCCAAAATTTAGTCCCTATAGAAAATTTCGTTAGCTTCGTTTTGAAATGTGGCACGTCTGGTAACTCCTCCCGGATCTCAAGTTATGACCATTTTACCAACGGACGTCCGAACATGAATCCAACTCCAACTAACTGTACTTTAACACACTATTTGGAGGTCCAAACGAACTCGGATGTTTGCAAACCACGCCTTTTTGGAAAGCTTGAAAAGTCCTCTACAACTTCGAGAAAACCATTTTCTCCTTCTAAAACTTTAACACCATCTAAAACTTCATTGAATCTCTGGAGGTCGAATCGTCAAAAAGTTGAAAGTTACAATATACTCCCATTTGACTCAAAATGCATCCATTTAACTCCAATTTAACTAGAATGCAACAAATAGCTCCCAACTTAATTACCTATATAAAAACACATAAAAAGAATAAAAAAAATACTTGAAAACTAATAAATAATCGAGTCAAAAGTACTCAATTTATACGTATAAAAACCACTCATCACTGATCAAATTCCTTTGTGATTGAAAACACCTAGCACTAAAGTACCCTACTTCTAGCGCCAATGTTAACGCTAAGTGTGAGACCCCAAATTTTATGAATAAAGATTTAATTTTCTTGAAATAATTTTTTTATTATTATGGTGTTGATTTGATGTAATGTTATAGTTGTGGGTAATATTTACAAATTTTGCAAAGTAAGCAAGTGGTTGTATAATATTCGATTGGTCGGGGAATATTCTTTTTGTCGGGGAATATACGTACGACGGTACAATCATTGGTGGACCCCACAACAGAATTATTGTCGGATAGAGAAAACGACAAAAATACTTTATGAAAATAACGACGGAAGTTTTACCGTTAACTGTTGAAACACCGGTGTTAAAAGAAATACAAGAATATCTGCGTGGTTGCATGCAAAGAGCATTACGGTATTAATTATTGATGCTTACGTGAGAAGTCACTCGCTTATACTCAATTATTGCTACAAGAATTAACGCGATCATATCTCTCATATTATTGATTCAATTATTGTTGTTATAAGATTATCTCGCATAATATGATATATATATTGTTTAAATTAGTATTCGGGACACTTTTTTTGTTGGAGTACTATTCATGAGTTACTATTCACAAGTTACTATTCATGAGTTACTATTTATGAGTTACTATTCATGAGTTACTATTCATGAGTTACTAGTAAATCAGTATGGACCGTTGTTTTAAGTTTTAATAGTAAACCAACTGGATCGTCTGCTTAAAAGTAAATCAATCTGGACCGTTCATAAGTTAGTTACTTATATTAATCCATTCTTCTATAAAAATAAGCTCATTCCTTCATTATTTCTTACTTAATTCATTGAAACTCTAGAGAGAGAAATTATAGAGAAACTATAGAAAAGTATTCGCTACTTCCCTACTCTTATATTCGGGTTTCTTTTTACGGTAGTGGGTATTATTTCTTTTGTATTCATGAAGAGAACTTCGTTATTCCATTATTTATTATTCTATTGGAATAACATGTATACGCGGGCTACCCTATACATGGTGACATTCTTCTAATATTCCATTCTTTATTATTCTCATTTTAATATCCACATGTAATGCTATTCTGTGGGACCGGTTCCATTATTTATTATTCTATCGGAATATCCCATGTCTGCGCTTACGCTGGACACCGGTTCCATTATTTATTATTCTAATTTAATATATCTCATTATGTACGTGCGTTTACGTGGGACTGGTTCCGTTATTTATTATTCTATTGGAATAACCTGCTTGTGCGGTCTATCGCATGCATGGTGATTTCTTTTGTTATTCCATTCTTTATATTACTCAGTTGGTTAAAACTTTGACTTCTATACTCCATGAAATTAGTGGAATAGCCTTGATATTTGCGCTTCATCCAGTATCTTTTCATGGAAAAATTTATCTAAGCATTCTTGAATTTTACTCTACAAAGCAGTATCATGGTGACAATTTGAACGTTATCAGTTCCTGGATAAATTAATTCTTGAACTTATTTTATTGAATTCTTATATCATTGTCATCATCCTCATGTTTATATTATGTTGAAAGTCATTTGTGGCTTGTAGTGCATAGATGGACTTGGTATAATTATGACTGAGGGATTATTCTTAAGATAATCATAACCATAATGTTACAAATGATGTGGAAAAAGTCCTCATTGCCCGTAGTGCATTGATGGACGCTTTTGGTATGATTATGGCTATGGATTCTCTTTCGTCAGTAAAGTGCAAAGAAGAATTGTTTTATGGCATGATCAGGACTGTTGATGAAAACATGATTATCTTAAGCCGTAGTGCATGGATAATTTGTGGTCGTGATACTAAAGAATATCCTTGGCCGTAGTGCAGGGGTGATTCGATAATGTGGATTATTTATTGTCGAGTCCCAAAGAATAAAAGTGATGAAAAACCTTTTAAATCATAGAAGATAGTAGATTTTATTCCTACTTGACTCTTCTAATGGATTGCTTGTTCACCGCAGCTTAAACTTGATAGTTATTATATTTTATCAATTTAACACTGTTGAAGGCTAACGATAAGTTATTCTGCATTTTCTTAGTCACAATATTTCTTACTGGGCTAGTTGAGCTCACCCTTTCTTTCACTGTTCTCTTCAGAAAATGAGAACGTAGCTGGGACTAGTCAGGGAACAGAGTGATGGTCCTAGATGGTGCATTAGTAGTCCTCACTATTCTGTGAAATAGTGTGATAATAATTGTATTGAGGACTCCTTTTGAGTTTGTATAATCTCTAGCAGACAATATTTGTATTCAAACTCACAGTTTATGTTTTGTCGTATTGTACACGACAGTTGTATTATTAAGTTGTATTTGAATTCTGTACCATGTATCTGGCGACTCAAGATGGGTGATGTATACCTAATTTTGGGGGCGTCACAGTTGGTATCAAAGCTTAGGGATATGATCCTTGGTTAAGATGTGAGAATAGAACTAGGAGGGGAGAGACGGGGAATTCCTTCGCTAGTATGACCTACCTATGTTTTTTTTTGTATTTAATTGGTCGGTCAGAATATTGGGATAATATGTTACATGTCAATTAACCTTTGTTTTGTGGCAGTATCTGAAAATGACATCCGAGAACGTTGAGAATAGCAATGGAGCACAGGAGACCGTTGATTCTCCACAGATCAATAATTAGGACAATGTGTAACAAGATGGCGATAATCCTCCTGTAAACAACAACACTGATCAATTGACGAATGACGATACGTTTAGGAGATTTTTAGAATTCATTCAAAATCAGGCGAAGGCGGCTCCTGTTCATAATGCAGGAGGAAATGATGGCAACCCACGGTTGGTCACCGCTAAGCAATTCAAAGAGCTGGGACCACCGGAGTTTTTGGGAAAGCTAGAACCACTTAAGGCGAAGACGTGGTTAAAGCAGATCACCAAGATATTTGATGTCTTGGGATGCTCCGAGGAGCAAAAGGTTCCCTTTGCCACCTTTATGTTGCATGAAGAGGCGAGATCACCGTGGAAATCAGAAACGCACTCCAAACGACGACGACTCAAGATGTCTTGGGAGAAGTTCCAAGAGTCATTCAATGACAAGTACTTTCCGAAAGCATTCTGGTCACATAAAGGAGGTGGAATTTATCAAGTTAGAGCAAAACAACATGACCGTGTCGCAGTACGAAGCCAAGTTTGCCGAGTTGTCCCGATTTGCGTCCCACTTGGTTGATAATGAAGAGAGAATAACGCGGATGTTTTTAAGAGGTTTGAAGCCGGAGATATGTCAATATCTTATTTCTCATAAACTGTGTTTGTATTCAGATGTTGTAAATAGGGCTCAGTTAGTGGAGCGCGATAACGAGTCAAAGCAACCAAAAGAGAACAGACGGAAAAATGATAATACCGGTGATAACAGTAATCAAAGCGGTAACAATAAGCATGGAGGGAATCAACATGCCAGAAATGGTAACCACTTCGGTGGTAATCATGGTCAAAACAATAAGAATGGACATTTCAAGAAGAGGAGATTCAACAATGATAGAAAGACGTCAGCACCAGCACCCGTTGTTAAGGAAGGAGAACGACCACCTATCATATGCTTCAAATACGGAGGGAGGGACACATCGGTCCAAATCACAGGCGATGTCGTCCAAAGCATGCTATAATTGTGGAAGAGAAGGTCACTTAGCCCAATTTTGTCGTTCACTAAAGACAAGTTCAGCTAGGATGGAGGCACCAAATGATGTCCCAGATAAGCCAAAGCCAGTAGTTTAAGAGAGAGCGTTTTTTTTTCGTGACGAGGAACCTGAATAAAATTATCATGGGTATGTTAGTCATAAACTCTTGCGAAGTCTATACTATGTTAGATACCGGTTCTACTCACTCTTTTATTGCACCTAGTTGTGTTCAATGTTTGAAGTTAACTCCGGAGAAGTTAAACTTTGATATATCTGTTTAAACTCAGTTGGGAGAAACCTTCGTTACCTCCACTATTTTTATAAATCTTGTTCAAATCAACACTTCATGCGTTTATTCGTCGATCTTATCTCTTTGAAAATACTTGCCTTTGATGTAATTTTTGGAAACGATTGGTTAACTACTCATCATGCTTTTCGTAAGGTTGTTAGCTTTCATACTCCTAACCAACTTGTTATGCGAATTCAAAGTAACCAAACCACTAAAGTCAATCATTGTTATATCAAGCCATAAATAAAGAGCCTCGATCCTTTCGTTGTTGACTTTCTTGTGTGGAATGCACCGAAGCCAGACTTTCTGTAGGCAACATCATGAATGATGGTGACAAGTTGATAGGTATCAATGTGACGTGCTATCCAAGTCTTGGATGAGAGTCACAGTTTTTAATGATATTTCTATTGTTAATAAATTTCCTGACGTATTCTTGAAGACTTCTTAGCCTACCCCTAGAGCGTGAAATCGAATTTTGTATTAACCCTAGTACAAAACCCATTTCTAAAAACCCTCAAATATTTTCTTCACCTAAAATGAACGTGTAATGTGCCAAAGACGTTGGCTCGAGCTGTTGAAGATTACGATCGTACCATTCAATATCATCGTGGGAAAAAATGAACGTGGTAGCTGACGCGTTGAGTAGAAGATCGTATGCATTTACGAGTGTGATGTTGTTAACACAAAGACTCATTTCGTATAACTTACAAATGATGGAGATAGAGTTAAAGACTCTAGGGACCCACGTGAAGATAACGAATATACGATTAGAATAGACTTGAATCGATAAAGTTAAATCTGCTCAAGCTACATACTCAAAGCTGATGAATGAGAAGAAGAAGGTTCAAGAGGGCGTTATTCTAGAAGTAAGAATCGATGAAGAGAGGAAATCTCAACCCTCGATTTTATTGGCCCATTTGAAATCCTTGATCGAATAGGAACTGTGGCTTATAGACTCGTTTTACCGCCAAGTATGTCGCGTGTTCAAAATATTTTTAACGTATCAATGTTACGTAAATATGTGGATGACCCGAACCACATTATTAATTTAGAACCGGACGAGATAGCAGAAGATTTAACATATGAGGAGATACGTGTTAAAATCTTGGATAAGAAGGATTATATTCAACACTCAAAGGTTATACCTCAAGAATTAGAATCTGAAATGAAGTCAAGGTATCCTCACCTCTTCGACATACCAGGTACATATGTAAATTTCGAGGACGAAATTTCATAAGGAGGGGAGATTGTGAGACCCCAGATTTTATGAATAAAGATTTAATTTTCTCGAAATAATTTTTTATTATTATGGTGTTGAATTTGATGTAATGTTATAGTTGTGGGTAATATTTACAAATTTTGCAAAGTAAGCAAGTGGTTGTATAATATTCGATTGGTTGGGGAATATTCTTTTTGTCGGGGAATATCATCGACGATCAGATAATCATTGGTGGACCCCCACAATGTAATTATTATTCGGACAGAGAAAACGACAAAAATACTTTTTATGAAAATAACGGCGGAAGTTTTACCGTTAATTGTTGAAACACCCGGTGTTAAAAGTACAAGAATACGATGTCTGGCGTTGTAAAGAGTACACCAGATTAATTATTGATGCTTACGTGAGAAGTCACTCGCTTATACTCAATTATTGCTACAAGAATTGTTTGATCATATCTCTCATATTATTGATTCAATTATTGTTACAGTATTATCTGCATAATATGATATATTGTTCAATCGGGTATTCGGGACACTTTTGTGTCAGAGTACTATTCATGAGTTACTATTCACGAGTTACTATTCATGAGTTACTATTCATGAGTTACTATTTATAAGTTACTATTCATGAGTTACTATTCATGAGTTACTATTCACAAATTACTATTCACGAGTTACTAATCACCCGGTTACTATTCACTCTAGTATTGTGCATTCGGGTATTTGGGTACAATATTATTCCATGAGAAGATGTGCTAATTTTTCAGACCGTTGGTTGAAGATATAATAATAAATCAATATGGACCGCTGTTGGAAGTTATAATAGTAAATCAATATGGATCGCTGGTTTAAAGTTTTAATAGTAAATCAGTATGGACCGTTGTTTTAAGTTTTAATAGTAAACCAATTTGGATCATCCGTTTAAAAGTAAATCAATCTGGATCGTTCATAAGTTAGTTACTATGCAGTCCATTCTTCTATAAATAGAAGCTCATTCCTTCATTATTTCTTACGAATTCACTGAAACTCTAGAGAGAGAAATTATAGAGAAACTATAGAAAAGTATTCTGCTACTTCCCTACTCTTATATTAAGTTTCTTTTACGGTAAGGGGTATTATTTCTTTTGTATTCATGAAGAGAACTTCTATTATTCCATTATTTATTATTCGTTGAATAACTCAGATACGCAAGCTACCTATACATGGTGACATTCTTCTAATATTCCGCTCTTTATTATTCTCGTTGAAATATCACCGCTCATGCGTTTTACGTGGGACCTTGTTCCATTATTTATTATTCGCTTTAATATCCTCGTCGTGCATTTACGCTGGGACCGGTTCCATTATTTATTATTCGTTGGAATATCCTATCTCATGCGTTCTGTGGGACCGGTTCCGTTATTTATTATTCGTTGGAATAACTTTTCTGTGCGATCTATCGCATGCATGGTGACTTCTTTTGTTATTCCATTCTTTATTTTACTCAGTTGGTTAAAACTTTGACTTCTATATTCTATGAAATTAGTGGAATAACCTTGATATTTGCGCTTCATCCAGTATCTTTTCATGGAAATATTCTCTTCGAGCATTCTTGAATTTTTACTCTACAAAGCAAAGATCATGTTGACAATTTGAACGTTATTAGTTCCTCGGATAAATTAATTCTTGAACTTGTTTTATTGAATTCTTATATCATTGTCATCATCCTCATGTTTATATTATGTTAAAAGTCATATGTGGCTCAGTAGTGCATAGATGGACTTGGTATGATTATGACCAGGATTATTCGGTATAATCATAACCGTAATGTTACAAATGATGTGGAAAAAGTCCTCATTGGCCCGTAGTGCATTGATGGACGATTTTTGGTATGATTATGGCTATGGATTCTCTTTGGTCAGTAGTGCAAAGATGAATTGTTTTATGGCATTGATCGGGACCGTTGATGAAAACATGATTATCTTAAGTCAGTAGTGCATGGATAATTCGTGGTCGTGATACTAAAGAATATCCTCGTCAGTAGTGCGAGGGTGATTCGATGATGTGGATTATTTATTGTCGAGTCCCAAAGAATAAAAGTGATGAAAACCTTTTAAATCATAGAAGATAGTAGATTTTATTCCCTACTTGACTCTTCTAATGGATTGCTTGTTCCACCGCAGCATTAAACTTGATAGTTATTATATTTTATCAGTTTAACACTGTTGAAGGCTAACGATAAATTATTCTGCATTATCTTAGTCATAATAAATCTTACTGGGCTAGTTGAGCTCACCCTTTCTTTCACTGTTCTCTTCAGGAAATGAGAACGTAGCTGGGACTAGTCGGGAAAAAGAGTGATGGTCCTAGATGGTGCATTAGTAGTCCTCACTATTCTATGAAATAGTGTGATAATAATTGTAATGAGGACTCCTTTTGAGTTTGTATAATCTCTAGCAGACAATATTTGTATTCAAACTCACAGTTTATGTTTTGTCGTATTGTACACGACAGTTGTATTATTAAGTTGTATTTGAATTCTGTACCATGTATCTGGCGACTCAAGATGGGTGATGTATACCTAATTTTGGGGGCGTCACACTAAGATTCGTCAATGCGTCACAATCACCAAAAGCACATCCAATCCTTCACAAAAATGAGATCACACGTAGAGCTTGACGACTTGGGCCGCCAGAGGTATTTAGTGTACATGCTGAACAATGTTTAACAATTGAGGTATTTAGTGTTGGAAAATAATACTCCCTCCGTCCCAGGATAAAAGTCCTGGTGGACTTTTCACGCATATTAAGAAGAGAAATGAAATGACAAAATTGCCCATAATAATATTTCATTAATTATTTCCAATGTAGGTGAGAGAGTGACTTATTATACTTATTAAATATGGAGAGAGAATTAGAATAAGGAAAGTATAAGATATTTAATGCTAGGAAAAATTGTATAAAAGTTTGGTTATTAAAGGAAAGTGGACATTTAATATGTGACTATTCAAAATAGTAATAAGAACTTTTATCCTGGGACGGAGGGAGTAGTGACTTGTGTGTATCCGAGAATAAGAGTATAGCCTTGTATTTATAGTGATCACACCTCCTCTACATGCCATTCCCCGTATGGAAATAAGATTTCTCATTATGTCAGATTCTTTAATGGGATTGAACTGAATCTCTTTAAGGAAAGAAATTCGGATTATATCCTGACAATTTTCTTATGAGTTAGAAACCAAATATAATTAAGAATCTTGGATTCTTAAAGTTCTCTAATTGCCCAAACAGGTTCTTACGTAGTGAGACTTCCTCCACGTGAATCATGGCCCACCGAATTATCTAGACTCAAATAATGATGCCCCAATAACTTTCATAATAGAGTTTTTTAAAATGGTAAAGGATTTCTAAAGTCGAACTTAGATATTTTTATTTAAGATCATCTCAAATACCAAACGATTTGATCATCATTTGAACATCCAACCATACAGAAGCAAAAATATAAAAACATGTAAATTTTATATAATTTAGGTTGTGAAGATTATATATTATTATAATGTTATAAAATAAGCATATTTTGATAGCCTAAATTTGATTATTATTTTGATACTCATTGATAACAAACTTTTTGTATCTATACAGTTGAATTGTTAAACAAATATCAAAATCACTTCATATTGTACTGACTTAGATACTTATCTAAGTTCGATATTTGGAGCCTTTTTAAATAAGGTATTTGTAATATAAACATTTTTTTCCCTCTATAATACAGAAAACTGTCAAAAAATAATGAGTTAAATTGGTACACACCATACTAATAGTGGCCAAGGTTATGTCTAATTTTTTTTGGATGAATTATATATTTTAGTACATTTTTAGAAATAATTACAATAATGATGCATCCATAAAATAATTACAAAAGTAATACACTTTCTCATATTTATTTCCAATATTAGTGCAATTAGGATTCCTTAATTTAGGATATTAGTATGCAATTAAGATTCCTTAATTTAGGGGATTAGTATCGGTGGACTGACATGGCAAATCTCTCTTATCTTTTCCCCGTTAATTATTATTTTCTTATTCAAACACATTCAAACACAGCAGACCCATTTTTGATCTGTGTTCCTGTTTCTCTCTCTTTTTTCTTCATCCTCTTTTTTCCTACTATAAACCAAAGTGGCGGCGGTTTACCCAGCAGAGGCCGCTGTGGTGTTGCCAAATTTTTATTGCTATTTTTTTGTCAATCGATGAATCTCTAATGGAGGTTTGGATAGCCATATATATATATAAAGTATAAAGTTACAGCTTGATAGGAAAATGGGAAGAAGTAGGTTATTTTTAGACTTGGGAATAATTTGTTTCCCTCTCTACTTTGCAAACATTTTGAGGCATCAATTAGAAAATGGGTCCTGGTGGGTGGTTATGATGATTTTCGGAGTAGGGACTGTCGTTGGTGAGTTTTACATGACCATTTTGTTATAGTAGTAAAAGTAGTTGGATGAGACAGGCTGTGTGGTTTGCCCCGAGACGAGTTGTATTTTGTGCACTCCAAATTGGGACCAGTAATATCACATACATACTAAGCAAGCAAGAAGCAAGAGCACTGTCAGACGGCTACACAGGCTTCTCAATGGGGGTTGTCCATACGAATTAGAACAGGGAAGGGAATGTAATTTTAGTCACTCTAGTTAGTTATGATGGTCTGATATAGGATACATTTTGAGACAATTATAAAATTTTAATACTCATTTTCTTCAGAAAATAAATGGTGGATCCACATCCATACCTGTAGTTTTTTCATAGTGTAGTTGGTAGCCAAACATTCATACCAAGGTAACCAATTCAGCGTTATTAGGTTAATAATTTATTTTGGATGTGATGCAGTTGGTAGCCAAACCTTCATGTAGTGGATAGCCAAACCTTCATACCAAGGTAACCGATTCAGTTTTATTAAGTTATCAATTTATTTTGAATGTGATGTAGTTGGTAGCCAAACCTTCATGCAGTTGGTTGCCAAACTTTTAGACCAAAGTAACCAATTCATACTACAGGTGTAGAGGTAGATTGGTTACCTTGGTATAAAGGTTTGGTTACCTTGGCATAAAAGTTTGGTTACCTTGGTACGAAAGTTTGGTTATCAACATTACATTACAGATCATTCTCTAATCTCTCTTTCCTATGCAGTGTTCTTATTTTTCTTTGGACATGGAATTAATTGGAATTTTCGGACATGAAGAAATTATGAAAAATCAAATATCCACCTCCTTTCTCCATCCCATCGACCATTTTGTGGTTGACTCTCGCTCTGTCTCACCGGTGAAGGGGGAGTAGGAAGATGACGTTGTCAAACCTTTAGACCAAGGTAACCAATTCAGTTTTATTAAGTTACCAATTTAGTTTGAATGTGATGCAGTTGGTAGCCAACCATTCATACAAAGGTAACCATTTTAGTTTTTATGGGTAACCAAATAGTCATAAAAAATTTCAGAACAGTAAGAGTTACATCTGTTTATTTTTAAACTTTATGTAGGGCGAATCTTATTCTTTTTCTCATTGACATTTTGGACAACGGAGATTAGCATGAGTAATAGCAGAAGAGAGAGCAAACCCGTGAAGAAGGAGGTTTATGAGTAGCGGAGGAGAGGGCTACTGTGAGGGAGATGAAGATTTGAATTTGAATTTGTTTTTGTTGTTAGATCCCAGATATTTGAATTTGAATTATTAATTATGCCAGTTATTTCTCCTTGATTTTAGGTTTCCTTATTAATGTGAATTGTGTTATTTTTGTAATTATTTTGTGGATGCACTAATAATGTAATTACTTTCTAATTGTTGTATATTAGTGTTAAGAACCCATTTTTTTGATGAATTACATATTCTATTACATTTTTGAAAATAATTACAACAATAGTGTACTCATAAAATATTTACACAATTTATACAATTTCATATTTATTTACAATATTAGTGTAATTATGATTCCTTAATTTAGGAAATTAGTATGCAATTAGGATTCCTTAATTTAGGGGCTTCTTTTCTCTCTCCTCATCTATAACAACTACATTAGTTAGTCATCACCCTTTTTCTTCATTCAACGTATTCTTTCTTTCTATATATATATATATATATATATATATATATATATATATATATATATATATATTAAGCCGATCAATTTACAGGAGGAATTGAAGAGCGATAACAAATTGTCGGCAGACAGTCATAGTCATCACCAGAGTGAGTATAAGTCGATCGGTTTGCAGGAGGAATTGAAGAGTGGAATTGATAAATTGTCGGCGACAGAGGGCGGCGTGGAATTGGGACGAAATGATGACTCCCGGCAAGCGGAGGAGCTGGTGAAGTTGAAACAGAGGCCGGTGTCGCAGGTGTTGGAGATTGGAATAATATTTCATTCGGTGATAATGTATATGACAATGGGCATGTCCCAAAATCAGTGCACAATTAGGCCTCTCGTTGCAGCTTTAGCTTTTCATCAAATCTTTGAAGGCATGGGTGGAAGCTGGGTCTAATTTGGCGGCGGAGCACAAAAAGTGGATTGAGGAGGTGGTGGGAATGGACGGTATTTTGTTTGATGAGACGTGTTCAATGTGTTCCTTCAAATACTGTTCATACCAAGGTAACCAAACTGTCATATCAAAGTAACCAATCAACCTCCACACTTTTAATTTTTCCTTAGTGTAGTTGGTAACCAAACCTTCAGATCAAGGTAAGCAAACTTTCATACCAAGGTAACAAAACCTTCATACTAAGGTAACCAATTCACATCCACACATGCAGTTTTTTCATAGTGCAGTTGGTAGCCGAACCTTCAGACCAAGGTAACCAATTTATTTTTATTACGTTACCAATTTCGTTTGAATGTGATGCAGTTGGTAGCCAACCATTCATACAAAGGTAACCATTTTAGTATTTATGAGTAACAAATTCACTTCCTGTTGAATATATATTTATATATTATTTTACAAATTCACTTCCTGTTGAATATATATTTTATCTTGATTTACTGCAAACCACAAGAACCTCCTATCAAGGCAGCGGACCGTGCAAGTTAATTATATTCCCCAGTACGCAAATCAAAGTATTAGAGATAAATTTGAAGTTATTTTAGAGTATGGAAGATGATGCAGATTCAGATCTGCTATGAACGAGCTAGATGAAATTTCTTAGTTATAAAGGACAGAGAAAATATGGAAAGGGAGATGAAGATTTGAATTTGAATATTTGAATTTGAATTTATTTTTGTTGATAGATCCCAAATATTTGAATTTGAATTATTTATTATGGCAATTATTTCTCCTTGATTTTAGGTTTTCTTATTAATGTGAATTGTGCTATTTTTGTAATATGGGTCCTAATTACACTCTTTTTGTAATTATTTTATTGATGCATTAATGGTGTAATTATTTTCTAATTGTTGTATATTTCTGTAAAAAACCTTTTTATTTTTACCCTTAAACGGAAACTTGTAATTTCACACACAAATATCATTACCAAACTTGGGCCTAGCCCAATTGTGATGTAACTAAATTTCCAGATTAACAAAACGGGCCATGTAGTCGGAGCCGAACTCTACACTTTACGGTCGAAAGTGAACCAGAAAAGGTTTTTCCTTCCAAAACCAATATTCAGCTGGAGGAGATTCGGAGCGGCGGCGAAAATATCAAACCAGAACGATCAACGGCGGTTACCTATAAGTAGGGCGGTGCCTCGCGGCGGAGGGATCGGGATACGTAAAAGCGATGTGGTTGAGCGGTGGAATTTCCGGTGCGAAAACATTTGTGAGGCATTTCTCTAGAAAATGCGCGCCGAATCTGAGGAAAATAAACCCTAGGGTACCACCGCAAGAGGCGGCGTCTATCGCTGAAGGTCTCTACCAAGTTCTTAAGCAGCACGGCCCTCTCACCGTCTCCAATACTTGGAACCAAGCTAAGGTCTCTATTTCTGTCTCTCACACACATAAACACATAGTACCTTTTTTCCCGCAAAAAGGGTCACATTTGCTAAATTTATAATTTTGAAGGTCGTAAAATTACTGAGTGTTAATTTAGATAATAGCATTGTGATAATAATATTGAGGATATTGTGTCTTTTTTTTTAATATTACTATGGAGAAAAAAATGCCGACTCATTTTTGGGGAAAATGGAAGTGGATTTGATAGAGTAATAATGTAAGTATCTTTGATGTTGCTGAGGAGATGTAGCAGATTGTTGTAGAGACAAACTTATTTGAGTCCAGATAGTAAATATAATTGCATTTTTTGGTTTTATTGAATCAAGATGTTTATTACTATTTGCTAGTATAATGTTTGATACTCACATGACAATTAATTGATATTTTGTTTTCCTTGAATTTAATCTGATTTCTATAATATACTCTGTTTCATAAAAAGAGTGACAATTTTGTTTCCCACAAAAGAGTACACTTTTTAGTAATTGTATAAAATGACGCAATCTCTTCAAATTTGTTTTCATAATTTCATTGTCATATCACACTCTTAAACTAACAATTTATTATTTTTAGGGATATACATGGAACACAAATATTTCCTTAATATTCGCAAATTTTACAATTGGGACTTTTTTGTGGAACTGATGGGGTACTATTTTTATATTTTAAAACTTATACCTTTACGCGTCAATAGTTAAACATGCTTCTTATAGCTAGTAGGTCAAACATTGTTAAGCTGCATCAAAGAAACGTACTAAATTTTGTTGATTTTTAAGGACATGAGCAAGATAAATCTAATATATTTTTGCATATTATTGATGTTGGGAACTAGACTTGGGAAATAGATGAAACAGGGGGAAGTTATCACCTTGGCCCAAGATGATTATAGAAGGTAAATACATCATGTATCTAATGTGCCTTTTAAAGGTAAAAGTATGATTTTGGTGATTAATTACATATGTTTTGGATGGTGAGGTAATGGCTATATTGTGCATTTGTGGTGTGTGCATGTAATTAGAGACTTGGTCCAATATCAATGAATATTGAATTTATGCAAATGTGAGTTGGAAGAGGGGAAAAGATTAAAGGAGTACACTAGTAAAACTTGCATCAACAATAGTTCCAAAATTCTGTCATTTGAATTTTGATAACCCACAAAAAAAAAATTATGGTTAGATAGGTATCTACGACTGAGGCAACTAGTTAAACATTTTATATAAACAAGAAATATATTTCCTCTCCACTTCATATATATATGGGTGTGCACGTTGTACACACAAAATTTTGTAAACTCTAAAATTTATAGCGGAAAGAAATTGTAATGCCAAATATTATTGATTTTGAATAAAAGTTAGGACAATATCTCTGTAAATCTTTTACAATGAAAAGATAAAGACCCTCTAATTAAAGTTCCTACGTTGATGCGAATGTGAGGTTTGCACAAATTTGATCCCGAATCAACGGCAAAATCTCCGATCTGATTATGAAACTATGTTGACTTGATGGTTGAAGGTCTTGAAGGTTTTGATCTTTTTATAAATTTGAATATTCAAGAAGGTCTGAATAAGACTTTAAATCTTTGAATCTTCTAAAAGACTTAGGGGGTGTTTGATAAAAACTGAATAAATTTGAATCTGAATGAGCTGAATCTGAATCTGAATGAGTTGAATCTGAATGAAAAAAACTGTTTGATAATTGACATGTCTGAAACATCTGAATGACAAAACTTTATTATTTTACCCACTCTAAAAAAATTCAATTTTTTTGTAAATTTACTTAATATAATAGTTAATATATATTTTAATTTTTTAATATTTTTTACTTCATTCAGCTGTTCATTCAGCTCAAAAAATCTGACTTAGCCATTCAGCTCGTCTAACTTACCGATTCAAGCCATTCAGACCAAAACAAACGCACTGACCGAGTCAGCTATTCAGATTCAGCTCTATTCGGCTCTAAACAAACACCCCCTTAATCTTGAATATTCAAGAAGGTCGAAGTGAGGCTTTTGATCTTGAATCTTCAAGAAGATTTGAAGCTTTGAATATTCAAGACTGTCTAAATAAGACTTTAGATCTTGAATCATCAAAGCAATTTTGATCTTGAATGTTCATGAAGGCCTAAATAAGGCTTTAGATCTTGAATCTTCAAGAGAGCTTTGATCTTCTAGGTCTTCAGAGTCTTTGACAGAATTCCTGAATCTCATCTTGATCTTTGGAGCTATACTCCTGGATCTCTGGAGCTGTGTCTATTGATCTCTAATGATGAGATATTCCTGGGAATATTCTTTTTTGATAATTTTTTTTATTTTGTTTATTTAATAAAGATAATCATTTATTTTTTTTATTTAATAAAGATAATCATCAACTATTTGTAGCAATTATCTCTATTTATAAAGATAATTGTTAATTTGTAATTATCTCCATTCAATTTAAACAAAATAGTTACCAATTTCTAATTATCTCTATTTGTTTAATAAAGATATTTATTAATTCAGAATTATCTCTATTTATAAAGATAATTATCAAATTATAATTATCTCTATTTATTTATTTTTAATAAAGATAATTATCAATTTATAATTACCTCTATTTTGTTTGATAGAGATAATCATCAACTATGAAGCATCGACTCAGACACGGAACACGGACAGTCGGACACTAAACACGGACAGTCGGACACGACACGATACACGACATGCGATACCGTATTTTCCAAATAAAAAATGATACGATATGTTGGAAACACGTTCAATTATATATATGTGTATATATATATATATGTGTGTGTGTGTGTGTGTGTGTATATATACTACTACTACTACTACTACTACTAATAATAATAATATAAATGTATTTTTTACAATAAATAAATTTAATATTAATAGAGCATGATAAAAACTTGAACAAAATAATAAGAAAGACAAAACCATTGCATAATAAATATCTTAAAGTTGCATAATATTGTCCAAACTTAAAAGACATAAAATAACCCATAACTTTTATATTGCAATTTAAGTCCTGCAATTTTTATTTTTTTTACCCCAAACGTGTCCTCTAGTGTGTTCCGACGTGTCCGAGGCGAGTCTCGACGTGCCCTTGGTGTGTCGTAACGTGTTTGAGGCTTGTCCAAGCTTTAAAAATAATAAAATAAAATAAGTGAAGCTCTCGGACACGTGTTGGGTGCGTGTCTGAGCAAATTTGTGTCTAACACAAATTCGTGGCCCTCTGGGAAGTGTCCGTGCTTCCTAGATCATCAACTTATAATTATCTCTATTTGAATGAATAAGGATAATTATTATTTTATAATTATCTCTATTTTATAAAGATAATTATCAATCAACCAATCAAAATTCATTAATACGGTACTTTTGGTCTCACATAACAATTTATTTTATTTGCCAATTTAATAAAATATTTTGATTGGTTGAATTGTGTCATTTTTGACACGTGGCGTTTTGTAATTGGACCACAAAAGTTAGTGTCCTACACGTGTGTATGTGCATGATATGTATTTTCTAGGCAGTATATTTGTGTTTATGCCACTTAACTTGGTAAGTTGTCATCTGTGCACATTCCAAACCAAACCTTCTAATTCTTGGTTTGTTTATCATTCAATGTTTAATCTGATTTAAGATTTCTAGTGATGTCTACTTCTGAAAATGTTGTACCCAGAAAATGTGAACTTGCTGGTGTTTTATGGAGTATATTTTACCTTTTTATAGTTATCTTTTCCATTTCCCATCAAGAAGATTAAGGTTGCATCCTTCATGGTTCTGCAACTGTGCTGAATTCATGGAATTACTGAATTTATTTTATTCATGTGTGGATGTTATAGGAATCTGGAATTAGTGGATTGAGCAGCAAAACACATATGAAGTTAATGCTCAAGTGGATGAGGGGGAGGAAGATGCTTAAGCTGTTATGCAACCACGTTGGTTCCAACAAGAAATTCCTGCACTGTACGTTGCCTGAAGAACCACAAAGTTCCCAATCGTACAGTTCACTAGAACTTAAACCACACACACAGAAGCCTCGAGCAAGGGGAGGAAAAATAAGAAAGAAAAGCAAATGAAATAATAAATTATGGGATGAGAGCATGCATCAACTCTATTAGTTAGGAGGCTGCCTCATACTGTATGCTTCTTGTGGTTCATATCTGGACTGATTATTCTCTTGGGCCGTGTGCATCATTAGCTTGCTTTCTTTTTTGGTAGAAAATTCCCTGATATTGTATTGGACTTGAGCTACACTATCCAGTCATGCAGCAGCTTTGGCATGCTTTTCAAGTTGTCTAATTGATTGCTTGTACTATTGATTTTCTATGTGAAGCTGTTTTCTAGTAGAATTATTCAGGGAATTAGGTTCTGGGAAATACAGTTGTATTTTCCATCTCATTGAATATTTTTGTTCTGTGCTACAAGTATTCCCCAGGTTCCAAATTAGAGAGAATTTACGAAAATTATTATTCGGGCTTTATTAGGTTGATATAGTTGGTCGTTGTTTTTGGTATGTAATATTGTTAAAGTTCCTAGGCGTTGTAGTTAAAGCTCATATGTGATTGCTTTGGCCGTTGCTACTAGGAAATCTCATTGTACTACGTCCGGATAATAGAATGAAAAATTGAATAGAATAGAAATAAGAAGATTTTTAGTTTTTCATATAATTGGGCTAGTAAAGTCAAAGCCGATCATTCGGCTCATTTAAAGTAAAGATCGCTCGAATTTTCATTTAAAGATCGGTCGAATTTTATTTGAGAGAAGAAATTAAGTTCGAAGTTAATTCGGGTTGAGTTGGTCAATAATTTGTTCGGCTCATTGTAAGTCTGATCAAATTATAAAGTTAAAAATGTATTATATATATATAAATTAATTATTGGCAAAACTAATGATTTGGTCAACGAAGTTGGCACATTTTACTGAATACCTTTACTGAATACCTGATTGAATTTTTAATTTGTCAAATTAACTAACTGAACTAATTAAAATTTTCAAATTGAGTCACTCCGTTAAAAAAAATAGACAGACGTTAATTTTTTATCTACATGGCGCTGAAAAAAACATACAAAAATTAAAAATATTACATGTGGCAAAAAAATAAATAAATAACTTCAATCAATCCTGACTTTCTACTTCAACAAAATAATAATATATAATCAATTAAAATATTAATTCATTAAATCTAAAAAAAACTTCATCTTCCCTAAAAATGAGAAGAATCAGAACCTAAAGCTTCCAAGCATAACTTTATACATATGCGATCAAAACATCCGGTCGATCAAAACAAACCCTAGAAGTTAGATACAAACATCCAGAACCATCCGGTAGAGACCCTCAATCGATCCGACGATGAGACACAACAGGGCCTTTTCAGAAAATGCAGATTCCAGCGAAGTAGCCACGAGGAACACATAACATATATCATATTTGCAGGAAAATACCATTAATTTTATGAAATGCATTAGCCAATTAGGTGAACTGTGAACTTAAAATTTCCGGATACATGCCCAATAGATACATCCAATCAAGTATTCAAAGATTCAATAACAGAGATTGAAAACCACTCTCGTCTCTATTTTTTGAATAAAATACAAAATTTTCAGAAAAAAGAAACAATCAGAAAGAAAGAGAAGAGGCTCAGAAGGATCCATTGGTATTTTCTCAATCAGAAGGAAAAACAATCACTCAGAAAATAGGTAGGTTTTCAACATCACAGCCTCAATTAAGAGATGAGAAACAGAATTTTAGAGACGAAAAATAAAGACGAGAGCGGATGTTTGAATACATGCCCAATAGATACAAAATTCGAAGTCATATATTCATATTGACAATAGTATTCATCAAACAAACGGTATAAGGGCAATAAAATAATCAAATCGAAGGATTTTCGAAAAGAGAGAATAAAGAAAACATCGAACAGATAAAATTAAAGATCCAAAGTACAAGAATAGAAACTGGTATCATCAAATAAGATCTGGTAAAATCAAGAACAGAAACTATGAGATGGATTTTTTCAGATCTATGGAATGTACCGTGCGTTCGAATGAATGAGGATCGTGATCCGGAAAATCGTTTTCAGATCTGTTATTCGGATGAAGGAGGATCGCGAATGAAGGAGAATCGTTTTCAGATCTGTTTTAGTCGAAGAAGAGATGCGTTGTTGATTTTGATTTTGATTTTAATTTTAATGTTTAGTTATTAATGTTGTCTTTTTTAAGGAAAATATGTTTGATTTTTTAATTGATTAAGATTTAATTTATCTTAATAAATAAATTTGATTTAATGAATGAAAAAATATTTTATTTTATTAGTTTTTGTTTTGTTTTATTATATTTTTATCATTTTAAAAACTTAAAATGTTAAAATGAAAAAAAAATAAATTTTTATTTTTATTTAGTATTATTATTCATTGATTAACCACCTCATTTTTTAATTTTTTTTGCTTCCACGTATGAAAAATTTTGACAGCCGTTAACCAGATTTGACAGAATGACCCAATTTGTAATTTGTTCAGTTAGTTAATTTAACAAATTAAAAGTTCAATCAGATATTCAGTAAAACGTGCCAAAATCATTAGTTTTGCCATTAATTATTACATATTTACTCTTTCAATTTATATTTATATATAATATTCTCAGCAAAAATTTAAGTATAAAAATGATGCGTACTTTGAAGGAGGGTTCCAAATAGAAAAGTTAGAGAAAGGCTCTCCATTCTCTCTAGAATTTCCCCCCTCCCCCATCTTTCATTTCGCCTCCACCCCTCTCATTCGGCCCACCCAATTCCCTTTCCTCCCTTCCCTTCCACTTCGGCTCACCATCTCCTCCTATCCTCTTTCATCGATCTTGCATGGTGCTATTCATGCCTTGTGAGCGGCTGAATGTGGGTCTTCTTTCCTTTTTTGATTTTTAATGAGCTAAGTCTGAGGGTGCTAGATCATGGGTTTTCTCTCTTTGATCAGTAGGGAGCTTGATCTTTGCGTGTGCTAGATTTGGAGTTATGATTTGGTGTGGAGGCACTATGGTTGGGGTTTCGGATCTTGATGGTTGCTGGTGTTTTGGAGTTTTGGAAGATGGTTCTTTGCGAATCTAGTTTACGTGTTTTCTGTTCATTTGCGTCTTAAATCATATCTTGTTTTGCTCTTGTCGGATCATGGGTCAGTCTGGTTATCTGGATTCGCTGATTTAGGGCCCCTATGGTTTCGGCTGCTTTGATCTAAAGTCCTTTCGGTGACGATTTGGGCTCTTGGGTTTGTCACGATCTAAGCTTATGATGGTTTCACTGTATATCTTGCTCATGACCAAATTGAAAAGGAAACTAATAAATCTATAACATAAAATGTTATTTTCACAACAAAAGTGTCACTATAGATCTTATAGCGACGATTTTTACTGTCACTATACATCTACAACGACACTTTTGTTGTAAAAATAAAAAAAAGTGTTGTGGATTTAACAATTCTTGAAAAAAAATAGTATGCATACAAGTCAATCATGTTTGATGATAAAACATATATTTTATAACAATCTTATTCATTTATTAAAAAAAATTATTTAATTAAATACTTTTAATTTATCTATATGGTGTTGTTTTATAATATGTGATAAATACATAGTTTTGAGCAATATTTTTATAATTATGATGATGATTATACAAATGAGATTTAAATTTTTAGATAGTTCGCAAACTAAAATTGTTCTCAATCGTTAAATTACTAAAAAGTAGATAAGTAAATTCGGATAGATTGGTACATACGTTACTTGCTCATTAAAAAATGATGATTGATCTCATGATGTGTGGAGACACTAAAGAAAGCATGTAGGTGTTTATTGGAGAATAAGTTCACTGAACGTGGCTCGCTAAGGAATATCTAAAGAGTTTTATTTGTCTATCAATAGAAATTCTTGTAATGATAGTAATATAAGTGATCCTTAGACTTGAGATCATCATAGTATTTTGTGTATGATGAGTTATACTTTGACATGTCTCTTAAGACCCTTAAGATATATCAAATGGTATGCTTGTGTGTAATAAGTTGTACATGGAGATAATGAATGATTAACAAAGAATCTACCATTTCTAGTAAAAGAAGATAATGTCCTATGTGATTCGATAAATGACAATCCAGTAGTCTTTGGTCAAGGTAAAATGAAATTAGAAAGGAGTTTCTAATTTGCATTATTTGGAGTCTTGTATTTATGAATCGAAATACATATAATTAAATAAAATAAGACTTGACAGTAATTCCATTTCTTATATTTAATTGAGACATTGTATGGTGGAAGGATTGAATTGTATGATAACTATTTACTCAAATATTTTTTTATGATTAATGTTGAAGTTTATATTATCTGAAAAGTCGTTGATCGCTAAGGAGATTTATCCTTATTGCACTACAAAAAAATGGGCCTTTAGCAACGACTTTTCAGGCAACGACTTTATAAGTCGTTGCTAAAAGTATATTGTCGATGTCAGGATTTTTAGATGTCCCTTTCCGTTACTTGTTCTTTGGTGTTCTCATTTTAAGTGAGATTTGTTTGAAAAAACAAGTGAAAAAGGTCTGACATGTATAATGTCGACGATGGACTATTAAGAGTCGCCAGTTGGTTTTTTAAATGGTTGTACCAACACAACCGAGAAAAAGTTTTCACATTGACCCAGTGATGTGGCACTGCTAAACGGGTCGGTGAAACCGAGATTCATTAGGGTCCGGGGACTTGGTTATGCGGAGGGAAGGTGTTAGACACCCCCTGACATCCGTGTTACCACGGTGACCGCCTCTTTTCAAGAAATTGTTATCTGAATGTGTGTGTGTGTGGGTCAATGTGTTGTTATTTGGAAGTAGTGCGAGGCCTCGTTCGCACCTATATACACAGGGTTTGAATTTATGTAAAAATTTAATTTTAAGCAAGATATGACAATGATGTTTTATAAAAAAAAAGATTTTTCAAAACTTGATGCTCAATAGTAATTGAGACATTTTACACTCCCATTTTATTAAATGCTCGACTTGATTGATTTTATTTTACAGATGCGAGGCATCTGTATGAAAATAATGTACAAAATAATGCCGACTTCCTCGTGGGTATGAGAACCATCTGAGGAAGTTCAGACATCGCAGAATAATTTACAAGTTGCTTACAGCTGAAAATGTCCATCACAAGAACCGAATCTAGATCCCAAAATTTGAACTGTGATCACATGATTCCTAGGCGCATGTAATACCATAATTTGTATGAAAGCGGTAAGAAAGATATATATATAAAAGTCAGATATATATATATATATATATATATATATATATATATATATATATATACGTACATGATCACTAAACACGAAGAACCTCCATGGGGATCAAAATGTAAATAAAGTCGTAAAAGTATCAACCGCCACGGAGGAAACTCCAAAGGACAAAACGTAAATAAAGTTGTAATATCTTATCAACCGCCACGAAAAAGAAACTCCAAAGGGACAAAATATAAAGAAAGTCATACAAAGCAATCAAGCGCCACGGAAGTAAACTCAGCGGGATTTAAACGTAAAGAAAGTCAGTAAAAGCGATTATCAACCACCATGTAAGTGAACTACAGGTGGGACGAAAAATGTATATATATATATATATATATATATATATATATATATATATATAGCAATAAACGCATATAGAATGTAAAATCTGTGCTCATCGAATGCGAGTTCGACAAACAATTATATATATATATATATATATATATATAAAATTTAATAAACGCATGGGATATAAAAATCAGACTCATCGAGTAGTCCCACCATATATATATATATATATATATATATATATATATATGTTTAATAAACGCATATAGGATGTAAAATTCAAAGCTCATCGAATAGAGTTAAACACGCTCATATATATATATATATATATATATATATATATATATATATATATATATATATATATATATATAAGCAAATAAACGCATGGGATATAAAATTCAGCTCATCGAATGAAAGTCCGATCACAGTTCATATATATAAATATATATATTAAAGCAGAGTAAAGCACTGCATCGACGCGTCTAGGCTCATCAAACAAAGTTTGACTACGATATATATATATATATATATATATATATAAAAGCAAATAAACGCCTGCATCAAGTTCAGCTCAATCGAGGCATAACTCGATAATGTTAGTCAATATATATGTATATATATATATATATATATATATATATATATATATATATATATATATATATATATATAAATATATATATGAGGCGGAAATGAAACCACGAGGGCAAGTCGCAAAAGCAAGCAACACGACTCTCGGCGTGAAGAAGGGTGTGCAGAGATGAAGAGAAAGACTCTAAAGTGTGTGAGAAGGCTTACAATGTTGGTGAAAAGAAGACTTCTATATCTTTAAAGTGGTAAACACTTGGCTTTTGTAGGTACAAAAGAAGCTATATATGAGCTCACATGTGTTTAAAATGAGAAAGTACATTTGCATGGGGTGAGTGCAGAGCAAATTAGGCGGTGGCTTCCTCATTGCTTTTCTCTTGCAAAATGGACACCCCAAGCCCTCTATTTATAGAGGGTGGAGCCAGCAGTGTACACGAGGTCGAGCCAGCAGTATACCAGAGGTAACCTCGGGTGGGCCTGTGTTTCTTGGGTCGTCATCTCGTAGAAGACGTGCACACTTCGGCAATCGTAATGTCCACTCGAACTTTCGGAAGTGCAATCCGCATCCGTTTGAGGTATAAAGGACCTATTTTCGGGACCCGTTGTTGAGAGTTGTACGATGGCATGGGATTAGAGTTTGTACGAAGTTATTGAAGATGGGACGATGCCCTTCGGTCTTCAAGCTTCAACTTCCATCCGTTACCCCACACAATAGTCACTCGGGATTGGTTAGTCTTGTGGGACATCATTGTGTAGAGATGTTGAGACGACATGGCGTGGCATCGTGTTGGAGAGATGACGATGTTCCCCCTCACCGGTGTTATCACGGATCACCGATAAAGCAGACGAGCGTTGCTCGAGCTTCACCGAGATTGGACCGCCAGATTTGTTAAAGATCCTCATTATCATCTTTGAGGTGTGCCTGTCCTCTCGATGTTATCGCCGGGTTGGTACAGTGTATCTCGTTGTGAGCGCCGAGATTGAAGCTGGTCGCATTTGAAACAAGTATTTCCGGGGTTATCGCCGAAACTGCATTCCTTGGGGTTATCACTAAGGTTGGTGGCTATTCCCATGATTGGGACTGAGACTGGATACCTCGGGGTTATCTCCGAGATTAATCGATCTTCTCCGGTGTGTGTTCCGGTATTGGATCTGCACGCCTCGGGGTTATCTCCGAGGTTAGAATTGTTACCCCCAGTGTGTGTTTTGGGGTTGACATTGAACTTCCGGTAGTATCCGGAATGGGTGTGGATTATCTTTCAGGGTTCCCTCTTAAAAGATGAATATGTCCTCCTGCAATGTTAGTGACAATAGTACAGAAAATTTCGAGTGTCTACAGATGCCCCTCTTTATCATACTCATGCATGGCGATGCATGGGTAGGATAAAGAATCCTAGACACTTGAAACACAACAAGACAAACATGGTACTATATGTAGTAACATGAGGCAAATGTATGATGCATGTGTACGGGGTTGTAATTTCAACATGTTGGGGATGATTCTTTGGATCCTCGTTGCTTTCAACGGGATTGGCAATGATAACCGATTTGATGTGTCCGAATCTGTTAGGATGTTGACGTTGGGGTTATCACCAAATTTCGTGTCTTTGGTAATGACTTGATCCGGAAGATGTACCTCTTATGTGTAAGAGATCCGTGGGGATAAGGCTTCGGTCTCATTTGAGGATGTGTATAACATATTCCATCATCTATCCTCTTTGATAACATGACCTTTCCCGGTTGGTATCGCCAGAATATGTCACGATTCCGTTGTATTTACCGCCAACAACAAATGCTATCAGGGATACCGACCTTCGTTGACGACGTGTACTTCATGTATATGTGAATCAACTATTTGAAAAATCCTGTGGGATATACTGTTAAGGTTGTTTGACCTTCGCTGACGTGTGAATAAACGACTGATACTCTGTGGGTAGATTGTCAAGACTGCTTGACCTCCGCTGACGTGTGAATCAACGGAACATTGCGTTGTGACTCCCACCGGGGATCCGCTGGGGAATATGAGTAATCGAGCATGAAATCCTCGAATAACTCTAGAGCTCTGATAGGCTTAATCGCTATCGGCTGAGATAACGTCAAGGCTGCTTGACCTTCATTGATATGTGTGTCAACGGCTTGAATTCGCGTTGTAATCCCCTGCCGGGGACTCACGTTGTGACCCCCATCGGAGACTAACGTTGTAACCCCCGTCGAGGACTCACGTTGTAACCCTCGTCGGGGACTCACGTTGTAACCCCCGTCGGGGACTCATTTAGGGTAACGACCAGGAGTTAGCGGCATCGGACCTGTATAAAGTATTGTCGGATGTAATTTTTGACAAATGAGATCATTGGCAGGGTATACCTCGTGTTCGGGTGACTACCAATGAGTGATGTACAGACTCAAAGTTTCATCTGAGAAGACCAGATCAGATGTTGTTTTGCTCAATCGCGTGGCATTTTTATTCCCGATTTGACCTTTCTAGTCCGCAAGAACTCCTTTACAACTCGAATCGGACCGAAATGGGAGGGTGGGGCCCACATAGGGTGCCGCAAGTGCACACCGCTTCAATTCTGAGATGAGCTCGCAAATGATCGTGGATGATAAAATCCAAGCAGTTGGCAACACATAAGTCATTTTCAACTTGTCGCGCAAGAGAAATCCGTGAGCCTCCTTGAGATCTGTTGAGTTCGCTATTTTTCGCAAATTTCATCACCCATACAAGTGTTCTACACTATCCCGTAACGTATGCATGTATTTTTTCCAGTTTTTATTCGTTGGATTTTGAGTTATAGCATGAAATGCATCTAAACACGTAGTAGTGATTATGTATACACAAATGACTTGCTAAAAAATATTCAACATAGTAAATGTTAGTATTAAACCATGCTGAACATAATGATGTAAAAAAATTTGACTTTTGAGACAGTCAAATTGGCACCTTTTTCTGCTATTTTTTGTCTTATTTGAGGTCCAATGAGCAAAAGGTAGAAAGACAAAGTACTCCTGATATTGAGGTTAACTTTATACATGGCTGATTTTGATTTTTAATGTATATATTGTGTGTATGACTTTGGGGCAGGTGTGCTAATGAATGGCCACCTAGACATGCCTATGTGCCTGCGGATAGTCCTATTTTCAAAGGGGACTATGGCAAAATTTTCCAAAATGTATGCATTGGGTAGTCACGCATTTTAACTCTATTGTTTGTTAAAGTAAATGCATGCATGCATATAGTCATAAAATGCATTCTAGAAAGTTCCAGGTAAGGAAATACCACACCCTTTCTGAGGTGATTTGGAGAGTTGTTGTCCAGATATTATGGATCCGGATCAGCCGAGCAGTTCTCGTAGGACCACTTCTGGTATACGGAGGAGGGCTTCTGAAGTGCCTCGACCCCGCTTCAGCCGCATACCTTCGTCGATTGGTGGAGGCCGTGATTCGTCCAGTCCGGGCAGACGTGCCAGACGTTGAGGACATGGATGAGGATATTCTTATTGAGGATCCTGCTACTGTTGCACATGTCCCTCGTAGGGAGCTCCCGAGTATTCAGGTAGCAAACCCAAAGCTGCTGGGTGATTTGAGCAGATATCCATCGATGTATTTGCATGCTAACGAGGTATGGCGTTAGACTTTGATCTTCCTTCTTTCCTATTGATGAGGAGCAAAGGGTTCTGATGTTGATCTGCATTTCATGTAGGTTCTGGGTTTTACACAGCCTCGAGGGAACTGGTTCATCATTCACTCCATGTACCAGGCGCTTCATCCTGACTATAGATTGGTAGTGCATGAGTGGGGATTCGGGGCATTCTTCTCCATCCTTCCCCGTCGTTGTCCCCGGGTTACCTCGTGGCATTATTCGAGAGATGGTTTCATCGAGCTCGACCACTCCATCTGGCCGGATGATTGGCGTGATGATGATGCGCCAGATGGATTGGCGATTTATCGCGTGTATGGAGTTTGAGGGGAGCCCGATTGCCTTGCATGGCGAATATTACCCCTATTGCCATCCGATCCTTGTTAGGAGTTTCGTGAGGCGCGCCAGGGCGGGATCGTCTGTTCAGTCCTTTGAGCGTAGATCTTTATGAAAGGCTTTTGAGTGGGCCTATGCCTGATGATGTCAGAGTCAGGGATCGCATTCTGCGGCGATTGTTCCTGATGATCATTAGAGGCTGCTTCATAGCAGATAACTCTTCCACGGTGTCTTTCGCTTTAATCAGCGCCACGCGTCATGTGGACCGTATTGGAGAGTACGATTGGGGCTCCTACACCTTTGCTTATTTCTTCCGGGGCATGCGTATGCGCTCATAGGGTTTGACCGAGGGCTTGGCTAGGATTCTACCCATTTTTGCTGGTGAGTATTTCTCTTGTCATTTCCCATTTATAGGTTAAGAGTGTTTATTGATAGCAGATGTTTTTCCACTGTGTTGGTAGTTTTGGGCCTATGAGAGGCTCCTGTGTTTGCGTCCCGTGAGTGTGTTAGGTTCATATACCTATCCACGAGGACGACGATGGCATCATTCCATTTTGTCGGAGGTCCCTGTAGCTGAGGGCTTCACTCATTGCCATATGCAGCTGGAGTTGCTGACCGCTGACACCATCACATGGATTCCCTATTCAGGGGAACACTTGACCATCGGCTTTGAGGATGGATACCCGACCGGAGTCGAGTATGTGATTTCCACCAGAAGAGTTCCTCTCTTCACAGATGGAGGCTGGGAGCTCTATTTAGGAGAGCGTGCTATTAGGAGCACCACAGGGGAGATTCGTATGCCGATTTTGCCTCCTGCCAGGCGTTATTGGCCTATATCATAGTCACCCGTCACGAATATCCCATTGTTGGGGGTTGACAGTTTTGCATTATCAGAGGGTCCATGTACTCAGGAGACGTTCCAACATTGGTGGTTCCCTCGTATTATTGGAGCCCAGTCCCGCGCCACACAGTTTATGGGGGATATGGTTCCAGGATCCGTGATGATGACGGATTGGATAGCTTGTGTCAGAGATCCGACTCATATGACACATGATTGATAGTTTGACCGGCAGATTGGACCGATCCACATATATTTATCCCAAGATTTGGGCAAAGATCCGGCAGAAGCGGCTTCATTTGATCCTTCCAGCTCAGGCGGTGGCCCCTCAGATGACCCATTCGGTTTTGTCGGCGCATATCCTCCTTTATATAGGCCTGACATCCCTGTTGATAGAGATCTAGTGACTCAGGAGGAGTTACATCAGATGGACAGGATTGATGATGTGGATATCGACACCATTGTCTTCTTCGATGTGTATTCTCGTTATATCTTTTGATAGGCCTCTGTTAGATATTGGGTGGCTGTGCCCATTCTCGCTATATCTTTTGATAGGCCTCTGTTAGTAGTAGGGCGTCTGTGCCCCATTTCCCTGTATTTGTAGCTGTACAGAGATGATGTATTAGATGATGATATACTTAGGAATGTATGCACAGCTTTTCCATTCCCCATATCATATTTCCATCTATTATCTGCTATGCATGTATCATGTTATGCATATGTATGTATGTCCAGAGATATTTGGCATTGACCTGGATGGTCTTATGACACACTACCGCACATGATGCTTTCTTCGATAGTTAGTCAGATAAATCATACCCCACCGCTATTGGTGGTGGCATTGGGTATCGCGATCGTGATGTACGATGCGAGATATGTCACCACTAGATACAGGGATGTAGATCATTTTCGCAACATACATGACCCATGGAGTTGACTAGACTCTACCGGAGGAGTATGCACGATTCGACGATGAGTCGCTTTTTAGAGCAGACCTTGCGTGCACATGGCTTTGGGAGAGACATGAGTAGCGGTTTCGGAGACATGAGTAGATTGGATTGCGGCGTCGAAGTAGTGCGCAGAATGAGTGACATCCGCCACGTGATATCTTAGCATTTTCTGTATGACAGATTTGGCTCGGAGGATAGCTATTCACGACATTTCGGGGATTTCACCGTGCCGGAGGACTATTGGCGTGTGGCGTGGTTGATGTATCTTGATCTATGTATATCGTCAGTATGTCTATATGCCACGGTACATGGATGAGATAGACATAAGTGTCATCATGGCCGTGAGAGCTCTCAGGGAGGGTCTCACCATTATACCTATGTTTGTAGTAGAGACCCTGCGGTCAACATCCTACTACTACAGTTATCCGACAAGAGTGTTCACGGGTAGTTCGGTCATGTTGTGCGTGTGGTTTATGTCACACTTGAGACCGATTGGTACCTTTAGACGGCATGGATATTGTTTCACCCATGATACAACCATTTCATACTCCTTTCAGCCATCGGAGTGTATAGGTGCTCTGTCTTGGTCCACATTTTTGGCAGACATCAGAGATCCATTCAGCATATTGCCATGTTCGGGGCTTAGCTCACCATATAGCTTCATTACTCATGCACCGGGCATGGACTACCTCCCTCTGGCTGGTTTGAGGGGCGTGACTACTTATCACCCACTGGCCGTGATGTCACAGTTTGACCAGTTCCAGGATTTTCATCCTTTCAAGGGGGCGATAGGTCAGCGTTCAGCTTCTCGATATCTCTCAATAGAGGACCGATCCCGTGTGTACGCTTGTTGGGATTAGCGTGAGATAACTGCTTTTTCTGTGAGCCATCCGGGTTGTTCTGCAGAGTATTCCGCATGGATGGAGACAGAGATTTTATCGACTGCAGTAGTATCTACAGTACCGGATAGTGTGTCAGACGATTTAGAGCCCATGGAGGACATCGATTCCTACATCGAGGAGGAGCCCTCTGCTGGGTTGCCAGCATTTCCTCTGGATTCTCCCAAGATTTAGTACTATTGTGATTCAAAGATCAAAGATAGTACTTTGAAAGCGAGTATTCATCTGATGACCTTTGAGAGAGATCAGGCTCGATCTATGATGTTGACTGCTCTTGATGGGAGAGACGCAGCTCTATTAGAGAGAGACGAGGCATTAGCTCGCAGAGATCCGGTTAGAATGGATCATCGAGCTGTATGTATCCCTACCATCTTTGGTGTCTTGGGACTGGTTTCTGAATGAAAATGTGGAGAGGAGTGTGGCTTTCTCTCGAGATCGACCGCACTACGATGGTCGCCAAGATTTCTATTTAGAGAAGCCTAGTTAATTCTACCTCTTATGGATTGGTGTTGTTCTTCAAGGTATGACAAGCAGCTTAGATGGTCGCCGAATCTCCTGGGGGAGGAGTTCAGTAATTCCATCCCTTCGTCCGGGTCAATGAAATGTAGTGGATTGAAGAAAGTGATCCCAAAGCATCAATTGACAATGGTTTGTGTTTTGGTAGGGGTGAGACCGAACCATGAATGGTCGCCACGTACGATCTCTATGAAGAGGAGATCAGGTCTGCGTAGTTCAAACTTGGTGTAAGAGGTTCAACGTTGTGTATGGAAGAAATGGTGTAGGAATGTTTTTATTGTTTTTGTTTTTGTAAGGGTAGAAATGTTTTTGTTGTTTTTGTTTTATTGCGACCAGGCCATATGAAATGGTTGCCTACGTACTCCTATTGAAGAGGAGATCGGTCGACGTGAGTTCGCCCCTCGTATGAAGTGGAAAAGCGTGATCCCATGTGCGGCAGTCGAGTCTGGGGAGGAGAAAGTTTAATCCTAGGTTGAGGATAAACTGCAGGTACGAGAAGTTTGATCCCAGGTATGGGTAGCCAAACTGCAAATGCGAGAGGTTCAATCCGTAATGGGATGACCTAAGTCGTAGAAACGCAAAGGAGCCAGGCTGCTGGCTTGAAAAGTATGTTTCCCTGAGGGGCAAAGTGTAGAAAAGTTGTATGTGGTAAAGGGTTAAAGAACCGGAATGGTTGGTGATCTGATGGTCCAACACCAGGATGTTTGCTTGATGGAAACTTCAGACATAGTACCGTTTCACGGCGTCCAAATTGATGAGTTGTGGCAATTCATCGCCGTCCATTTCTCGCAATCTGAGAGCGCCTCCTATCAATATTTCCTTGACAACAAACAGGCCTTCCCAGTTAAGAGCAATTTTTCCATTAGATTGATCTTGGTTGTCAAGGATCTTCTTCAAAACCAAGTCATGTTGTTTAAACTACCATAGCCGGACTTTTTTGTTGTAGGATCTGGCGATCCTTTGTTGATATAACTGACCATGGAAGATAGCCGCGGTTTGCCTTTCGTTTATTAGAGACAATTGGTGATACCTGTCTTGTACCCATTGGTCTTCATCCAAACCGAAAGCGCCTATCAACACTGAGGATTCCATTTCAACTTCTATGGGGAGTACTGCTTCCATCCCATAGGTTAATGCGTAGGGGGTTGCCCCAGTGGAAGTGCGCATTGAGGTTCTATAGGCTAACAGAGTAAGAGGCAATAGGTCAGGCCAATCTTTGTGGTTGGCAGACATCTTTGCATAATCTTCTTCGATGTTTTTGTTAGCCGCTTCAACAAAGACACCATTCATCTTCTGGACGATAGATGACAGAGTTAAGATGTTTGATGTGGAATTTATCGCATAATTCCTCCATCATTTTGTTGTTGAGGTTCTTAGCATTGTCTGACACAATCACCTCTGGTTGTCCATATCGACAAACGACATTGTTTCTGATGAAAGCAATGATGACTTCTTTAGTAACCCTGGGGAAAGAGGCTGCTTCTACCCACTTGGTAAAGTAGTTAATCATGGTGAAGATAAATCGATGACCATTACTGGCTTTAGGCTCAATGGGCCTGATAAAGTCCATTCCCCACATTGAGAAGGGCCAATGTGAACTCATATTGTGGAGTTCCCGTGGAGGGGCATGTATAGCATTCCCATGAATCTGGCACTGATAACATCTCTTGACGTGGTCATTTCAATCAGCTTTGAGAGATAGCTAATAATGTCCCGCCCCGAGGACTTTCCGACAAGGAGGGGGCCACCATGTGGGGCCACAGACTCCACCATGGATTTCATCCATAAGCCTTTGGGCTTGATCTTTGTCTAAACATCCGAGGAGACCTAGTCCCCAGATCTTTTGTAGAGTGCATCTCCACTCAGTAGAATTTCATAGCAAGTCGATGGATCCACCTTTTTTCTCGGCCAAAGCTCTCTTCACGGGTGTAGATCCATCTCGTAGATATTCCTCGATATGCCGATACCAAGGATGTTGGATGGGAGGTAGCTCATCCGATACTTCTCCAACATAATTCCCATAGGCTGGGGCCTTGTGCAGGGAAATTGTGACGCTTGGCAAATGTTCCTTATCTGATATGCGAATCAAGGAGGCCAAAGTAGCTAATGCATCCGCAAAGTCATTCCTATTATGAGGAATGTGTAGAAATGAGATTTCTTCGAACTCCAAAACCATCTTCAAAACCTGCCGATGGTAAGGTAACAAATGTAGTTCCTTGGTTTGATAGATTCTCGTGGATTGTTTGATTACCAACTCTGAATCTCCAAAGACAGTTAACCGCTTGATGCCCATTGAACGGGCAAGTTTTAGCCCCACGAGAGACAACCTTCATACTCACCGTGTTGTTGGTGCCGATAAACCGCAATTTGACTACGACGGATATCGCTTCCCCGCATCGTAGATACTAGAACCGCTTCCAGCTCCGTAACCTTCCATATTAATGTACCCATCAAAATACATCTTCCATGATCGGGCGCAGATCGCATCGATGGTGTTCTTTGAATCATCATTACTCCTTCATCGGGAAATATGTTTCAAGGGTTTGAAATCCTCAAGGTGCGTGCGGCCGATTGATCCGCAATTCCTTGACCTTTGATGGACTTTTTGAGTCACATATACGATGTCAAATTGTTGTAGGATCAATCGCCATCCGGACAAATTGGCAATTTAATACGGGTTTATGAACACGATTTGAGAGGATCCACGCGGATATGAGATGGGTGTGTGACCATGGGAGGTAATGTTGTAACCTCATGGAAGCCCATGCTAAAGCACAACACGCCTTTTCGATCGAGTGTACTTGTGTTCACCGTCCGTCAACCTTTTGCCGAGGTAATAGATAGCTCATTCTTCGCCTCTATCGCTTTTTTTGTCCCAAAGACGCACCCCATGGCATCATCACTTATGGATGTGTACATGAACAGGGGAACATCATCCCTAGGTGGTACCAACACGGAGCTTTGACTAAATTGTTTTTTGATTGTGAGGAAGGCATTTTGACACTCATCATTCCATTTCATGGAGGAGTTCTTCCTTAATAGCTTGAAGATCGCTCACTGTGTTCTTCGTGAGTCGAGAGATAAACCCGCTAATGAAGTTGATTCTTCCCAAAAATCCCCGTGATTTCTTTTTCGTCCGAGGAATGGGCATTTTCGTGATGGCTTGGATTTTGGCAGATCCAGCTCAATCCCTTTGTGGTCGACTAGAAATCCTAGCAACTTGCTCGATTTAACGCCAAAGGCGATTTAATCGATTCAACTTCAAGTCAGATTTTACGCAAACCGTTGAACAACTTTTTCGAGATGGTCTATATGGTCATCCTCCTTCCCGGACTTGACAATGATGTCATCCACGAGATCTCGATCTCTTTGTGCATTAAGTCGTGGAAAAGAGCCATCATAGCTCGTTGATAGGTGGCTCTCAAAGATCGATGAGGCCGAATGACAACCGCCTATAGCAAAAGGTTCCCAAGGCGTGATGAAAGCAAGCTTTCTCACGATCTTCCTCAAGAACCATGATCCGATGATACCCCGCAAAGCAATCAAAGAAAGGAGTACATGTCGATCAAAGCAAGATTTTCAATGAGAATGTGGATAAATGGCACGGAAAGCTATCTTTTAAGCAAGCTTTGTTCAAGTCCCCAAGAATCCACGCAAACTCGCACCTTCCCTCCGTGTTTAGGCACGAGCACAATGTTGGATATCCACTCAGGATATGTGGACACCATGATGATGCCAGTTGGAAATTGTTTCACAATTTCTTCTTTTACCTTTAAACTCCACTCGTGTTTCAATCACCGAGCTTTTTGCTTCGACCGGCTTAAATCCTCTTTAATGGGAAGGCGATGAAGGAAAATGTCAAGGACAAACCCACCATGTCTTCATGAGACCATGCAAACACATCCTCGAATTGGGTTAATAGCGTAACCATGTCATTCCATTGGTTTGGGGTAAGGTCCGAACCAACTGGATTAACTTAGGGCTTTCTAAGGTTCCAGATCGAAAGAAGTGGTTTGATCAAGGTTGGGTTTGGGTTTGTCTTTGACCCATTCTTGAATTTTCTCGAGGCACCTCAATGTCATCTCATATATCCATCAAGGTCAATTCATCTCTACATCAAAGGTACAATCCTTGTGGAGAAGAGGCACCGTATCGTTAAGTATGTGCACATCTAAATTCGTAGTCCTCAAACAAAATATGCTTTCACTTAAGTATATATGAAAAATGTGTTGATCATATACAAAGTGTTAGCATATATCGACAAAATAAACCGCTAATATTGCATGTAAAAGTAAGCAAAGTTATTATATCTACAGGCGTAAAGAGTTTTCACCGCTTTTACCCTCGACGACCAATGCAAGGAGTGTTGTTCCAATTGGCAAGGGCAAAGTCCGGGTGGACCGCAGTGATGGAGGGATTGTCATCATCCTCCCTATCCCGAATGATGGCCATTACGTCTGGGCAATCATCGTCTGGGGTATATCTGTTGGTATGTTCATCATGAACGATGACGCGTATGCCTGACATCATTCGGATGATGACGTCTTGCTTGATTCTTCGCTCCTCCTCTTCCATCGTGGATTTGGAACAAAGACTTCTTTCTCCTTTTCACCGCATCGGCTTTGGGAAATAACATAGCCATTACATCGGGTCGGCACCTTTATAGGAGGTTGTGCGGACTCGAGTTTGAAGGCTAAGATAAACGCCGCACGGTTGAAGTCAAGGAATCTGGCCGATGCTTATGAGGATTCCTGTGACTAGAATCGGCAGTAATAGCCTAGCCCAAATTGTTCCAGCTTTGTTTGGTTAATCGAATTGGGTACTTGATACCCGCAATCTTTACCCAACCCTTGTCCCGCTTTTATGACCCAATGACATCATTTTCGAGTAAGCCGACATTACCTCGGCAGTAAATCTTGGGTTCGGTAATGGCATTCCAATAGCATGGTATTGGGTATTGCTTATTTCCAAGGCATGAAAAACCGATCGTTCAACATCCGTGATTGGCATTGATGAATGGCATGTCCCCGTGTTCGAGGAAACTCGTTCAACGCCGACCGCGACTGTGCTATTGTTGATAATGTATTTCAAACTGTTGTGAAGAGTGGAGGGATCGCCTCACCATATGAATCCATGGTCGTCCCAAGAGAAAAAGTTGTATCCCTAATCTATCTTGAGTACATGGAAAGATACGCAGAATGTATGAGGACCAATTTCGATTGGCAAACAATTCATCTCGATCGAATTTCGACGGGCTCCATCAAAAGCTTTGATGATAGTATGACTACTCCAATTTGGTTGAGATTGATATTCATCTTCACCAAGGTAGCATATGGACAGATATTTAGAGAGGAACCTCCATCTATCAAGACTCCAGCTAGCATGTATCCAGAGGATAAGACCGCAATGTGCAACGACTTGCAACAGAATGACCTATTCCCTCGGGCAGATGTCATCATCAGTGAAGGATATCACATTGTTGTTGAAAATGTGATCAATCAGATGTTTAAATTTTTTCTTATCAACTGATGTTGGTAGATAGGCTTCTTCTAAAACCTTTAACAAGACCTTCCGGTGATTCTCGAAAGTTAGGACCAAGTCCAAAATTGATATTTGTTGTGGAGCTTCTTTTAAGCTTAAAACCACCGTGGCTTCGTTATGACCCATAGTGCGGAGGAATTTTTCAATCTTCTCCATGGGTATTTTCCCCTTTGATTTGATGGTAGACTTCATCACCCATTGGGGAAGATACAGTGGATTTTCCTTCGACACTGTAGCAGTTGTATGTGAGGTGGATCCTTCACCTTCTCCATAATTCCATGGAACTTTGCTCAAGCTAACAATAGGATATCAGGCTCAGACGACAAGTTGATTGGCCTGGAGAGCGCCACTTTCAAAGGATTGTTGCTTCCCTCGAGTCAATTGTTGGCATTGTGAGTGATTTGTTAATCCCATCGCTTTCAGTGGATACGACCGCTACCACACTCTTCCACTTAGTAGGACCTGAATTTCACTTGCACGCACGTAACACAAGATCATCATCTCGCTAAGCGCAGGACACCACCACAATTAGATTTTGGATAAGGTATGAGTGCCCAAAGATTCTTTCGTGGCCGTGATCGCGAGATCGGGAGTGATATCGACATACTCCATCGAGTTGTATCATCCCCGAACGGGGTTGATTGGAGGTAGAAGGAACCGATCCTTCCTTCATTGATTAACATACGAAGGATTTCCTCCATAGGTTGGCCCAAATAGGTGAATTCCTTTGTTGGCAAAATCCTCGACGGGCTTTGGCATTTGGTCTCTTTGTCACTTTGTCTTCCAAAGATTTCATTTTCTCAAAGTGACGAGGGAATATTCATGACAAGAGGTAGGAGACCGGCATGCTCCTCGGTCGATTAATCGACGTGTCACTTGATGTCGATAAGTCACCAATTCGCCAATTGTTCAATTTGTTTGCATAGAGCTTTCATCTTTCATTCCATTGTGAAATAAAACTGGCATAATCCCATTTGTCATCACCGCCTTTCGAGGGTCGGGAGGATTCACAGTTGAAATTGGAATTCTCGTCCATTACTCTCCAATTGATCATGTTGATCTTCTTCTTCTTCAGGCCGAGGAAGAGGGTTGTCTTGAACGTGAGGTCGATCTCGGTTTGGTGACCACGATCTCCCGTTGTCTATCGTGTCCTCGGATTTTGTGTTTCAAGGCCCAACAATCTCTTGAGTATCATGTCCAGTGTGCCCTAATGATGATAAGCACATTCGAAAGCAAAGAATGAAACCCCGCCCATTGGGTCGGCCGGTGGAAGAAGATGCGTAATTTTCTTCTATGTTGTCGTAAGATTGAGAATGTTCTCGAGGGTATCCCCTAAGGGTGTAAACACTCGAGGGCGCTTTTGACTTCTCCACCTTTTGGTATTGGAGGGTTCGCAGATCGCGGCTTGAAAGGGAGTGTAGTTTCTCCTTTGAATAGGCATGTTTTCGATTACCTTTTTTGACCCTAGTAGTATCGTGGAAACATCTTCCTCTTTCTTTTTATGGACCTCCGGGGTTGTTTCCATAATTTCTGATCGATGTGATCAAGAATATCTTTTTAAAGGCGCCTAGGTCTTGAATTTTTCCGGACTTCAATCCCATCTCACCATCTCCCCATGTTTGACCATTTCAGTAAAATGGTTTGCCGATGCCTTGGCTAAAACTCTCTCATAGAATGGAGCTTCAGATGTCTCATGAAAGTCACGACCATCTCTCGATTCTCATCATGGAAGGACTAACTTCTGGGTACCTGTGTGTCTCCACCTTTGAGCATACTCTCCGAAAGACTCGTTAGACTGCTTTCGATCTTGGTAATTTGATACCGATCAGAGCCATCGAGTTTGAAAGTCAGATTGAGTGAGGAAATCATGTGCTAGCTCTTCCCCCACCTATGGATCTTTGAATTGTCTAATCTTGTGTACCATTGAACGGGCTTTCCAGTTAGATTTTTTTCGAACAATTGCATTCTCGAGCTTTTCGCCCTCTCGTGATAAGATCCAAGTTCTCCAATAAACACCTTTAAATGTGTGTAAGGATCTCCTAACCCATCATATTTTTCAAAGTCGAGTTTTAAAATTTTTCGGATAATGAACACCGTGAAAATGCAAAGATCAAGATATGAAACACTCCCCGTGTGTTCCAATTCCTTTCGATAAGACGAAGGGTCTCTTCCATTCGAGGACTTTTTTTTTGATGTCACCAAAGGTTCGGATCTCCAGTGGGATGGGCAAGATCATGAGTTTTGTTGGTCGATCCAATCGCAGCTGTGTATCAGAATGACGGGTTCCCCCTGTGTGGAGGATTCAACATGTATGGGTATTTTGGACCCCGATTAGACCGGTGTAATTCTTTGAGTAGAACAACCAAATCTATAATTTGTTTGCTTAATCCATCAATTTTTTGTGAGAAATCGGATTAAGTTCACCCCGTCTGATGACTACATGATCGATCGTAGTTCGTGCTGCCTTTTTGGACTTTTGACCGGGTAGTAGGTCCGATTGGTTCCTCGCGAAAGACTTGCATAGTTTAGTCTTTAGGGAATGTGTATAATAACATGCTATGTGATGTGTCCATTTTAGGAATTTTATCCCGCAAAATGGATGTCACTGTTTGTAAGATGTTAATTAAAATATATATGTGTACACATTTCTTCATATTTCTCATTAATGGAGATATATATGGAATGTAATTACAAGTAATTGTGTTTACAAGTAATTGAAATGAGAGCATGAAGAGACTTTCTCCATTTTGGGTTTATCGAGGTCGACCTATCTTAGGTTACTCTCTCATGCTTTTTTGGCATGAAGGTTCCCAAATCATCGCAATCTACTGATGGGAAGTTAATCCTGGCTTTCAACTCGGAGCGAATTTGGTGGTGTTTTCCGAGCCTCTGAGAATTAGTCTTCTCACGAGTCCAAAGAATCAAACACCGATGGGATAGCCTCTCGGTGGAGGGACCACACAACATACATTCACATACATCGCGCCTCACCGTATGATAATGATGACATGTGTATGAAGCACTAATATCACAAGCGTGATATGATGCGAAGCACTAATATCATAAGAAGCTTATGGTGCGAAACACTAAGTGCAATAAGGAAATGCATTCGCACACATTCATCATAAATGTAAATGCAACATCCACACACAAGCAGATAACAATTTTGAAAAGATTGTAATAGCGGCTTAAGTCCTCTTCATCGAGTCCCCAAGCAGAGTCGCCACCGTCGACGTCGGGATTTTTAGATGTCCCTTTCATTACTTGTTTTTTGGTGTTCTCATTTTAGTGAGATTTGTTTGAAAAATAAGTGAAAAAGGTCCGATATGTATAATGTCGACGATGGACCGTTAAGAGTCGCCATTGGTTTTTTAAATGGTTGTACCAAACACAACCGAGAAAAGGTTTGCACATCGACCCAAAGTGATGTGACATCTTGCTAAACGGTTTTGTGAAACCGAGATTCATTAGGGTCCGGGACTTGGTTATGCGAGGGAAGGTGTTAGGCACCCCCGACATCCGTGTTACCACGATGACCGCCTCTTTTCAAGAAACTATTATCCGAATGTGTGTGTGTGGGTCAATGTGTTGTTATTTGGAAGTAGTGTGAGGCCTCGTCGCACCTATATATATACATGTGGTTTGAATTTATGTAAAAATTCAATTTTAAGCAAGATATGGCAATGATGTTTTATAAAAAAGAGGTTTTTCAAACCTCGATGCTCAATAGTAATTGAGACCTTTACACTCCCATTTTATTAAGTGTTCAGCTTGATTGATTTTATTTTACAGATGCGAGGCATCCGTACGAAAATAATGTACAAAATAATGCCGACTTCCTCGTGGGTATGAGAACCATCCGAGGAAATTCGTACATCGCAGAATAATTTACAAGTCGCCATAAATTGAAAATGTCCATCACGGAACCGAATCTAGATCCAATGGGTCAATCTGTGATCACATGATTCCTAAAGCGCATATGATACCGTAATTTGTATGAAAGCAGTAGTAGAAGTAAATATATATATAAAAGTATAATATATATATATATATACGTACATGATCACCAACCACTAAGCACCTCCACGGGGGATCGAAATGTAAATAAAGTCAGTAAAAGTTATCAACCGCCACTTGAGGAAACTCCAAAGTGACAAAACGTAAATAAAGTCAGAATACGGCCAACCGCCACGAAGGAAACTCCAAAGTGGGACAAAATGTAAAGAAAGTCAGATAAAGCGATCAATCGCCAATTAAGTAAACTCAGCAGGTGATTAAACGTAAAGAAAGTCATAAATATCAACCACCACGTAAGTGAACTCTGTGTGGGATATATAATATATATATATATATATATATATATATATATATATATATATATATAAAAGCAATAAACGCATCTGATGTAAAATTGTGCTCATCGTAATGTAGTTTCGACAAATATATATATATATATATATATATATATATATATATATATATATAAAAGCTTAATAAACGCACGGATATAAAATCTGTGCTCATCGAACAAAGTCCTACATATATATATATATATATATATATATATATATATATATATATATATATATATATATATATATATATATATATATAAAGAATAAACGCACCGCATGTAAAATTCAGGCTCATCGAACAAAGTTCTACACACATATATATATATATATATATATATATATATATATATATATATATAAAGCAAATAAACGCACTCTGCATCAAATCTGGGCTCATCGAGGCATAACTCGATAATGTTAGTCATATATATATATATATATATATATATATATAATATATATATATATATATATATATATATATATATAAATGAAACCACGGACCAAAGTCCGCAAAAGCAAGCAACACGACTCTCAACGTGAAGAAGGTGTGTGCAGAGATGAAGAGAAAGACTCTAAAGTGTGTGAGAAGGCTTACAAGTTGACCGCCAAAGAAGACTTCTATATCTTTAAAGTGGGTAAACACCGGCTTTTGTAGGTACAAAAGAAGCTATATATGAGCTCACAGATGTTTAAAATGAGAAAGTACATCGATGGGGTGAGTGCAGAGCAAATCAAGGTGGCTTTCTCGCCGCTTTTCTCTTGCAAAATGGGCACCCCAAGCCCTCTATTTATAGAGGGTGGAGTCATAGTGTACCGCCAACGAGCCAGCAGTGTACCAGAGGCAACCCGGTGGGCCCGGTTTTTCTGGCCGGGTCGTCTCAGTAAGACGTGCACTCGCAATCGTAATGTCCACTCGAACTTTAAGAAGTGCAATCCGCCATCCGCTTGAGGTATACAGACCTATTTTGATCGCCGTTGTCGAGAGTCAGATGACGATGGCATGGGATTAGAGTTCAGACGAAGTCATTTCAAGATGGGACGATGCCCTCCGGTCTTCAAGCTTCAACTTCCATCCGTTACCCTGCACAATAGTCACTCGGGATTGGTTAGTCTTGTGGAACATCGTTGTGTAGAGATGTTGAGACGACGTGGAGTGGCATCGTGTTGGCGAGATGACGATGTTGCCCCTCACCGGTGTTATCGCCAGATTGGGCTGATAAAGCAGACGTTGCTCAGAGCTTCGCTGAGATTGGACTGCTGCATTTGTTGAAGGTCCTCATTGTCATCTTTGAGGTGTGTTTGTCCTCCCGGTGTTATCGCCGGGTTTGTACAGTGTATCTCGTTATGAGCGCCGAGATTGAAGCTGGTCGCATTTAAAACAAGCATTTCCGGGGTTATCGTCGAAACTGCATTCCTTGGGGTTATCACCAAGGTTGGTGGCTATTCCCATGATTGGGACTGAGACTGGATACCTCGGGGTTATCTCCAGATTAATCGGTCTTCTCCGGTGTGTTTTCCCAGATTGGATCCGCACGCCTCGGGTTATCTCCGAGGTTGGAATTGTTATTCAAAGTGTGTGTTTCGGGTTGATCTTGAACTTCCTGTAGTAGTATCCGGAATGGGTGTGGACTGCTGTCTTCGTGGTTCCCTCTTAAAGATGAATCATCCTCCAACAATGTTAGTGACATGATGAAGATGAAAATTTTGAGTGTCTATATATATGTTTAGCAACGAAATTTATCCTTCGTTGCAGATTGTGTCAGGCTTTCACTTTTTTGAACGAAATTTGTAAGGCGTTGCAAAATTTCGTTCCTAATTCATTAATCATGGAAAAAGTTTAGTTAGAAATTAAATTTTCTACCACTTGCTTTTCCGCGTCACTGGGCAAGCGAAAGTTTTTTGTTGCTAAAAATGGGGCTTTAGCAACGATTTTTCATGTAAAGTCGTTGCTTAAAGTGTAAGTGTAGCAACGAAACTTGTTCTTCGTTGCAGATTGTGTTAGGCTTTTACTTTTGCAACGAAATTCATAAGTAGTTGCAAAATTTTGAAACAAAATTCATTAGAAATTCGTTGCAAAATATCTAACCACTTGATTTCTCCTCATCGTGGGCAACGGAAGTTTTTTTGTTGCTATATTTCGTTGCCTAATATGGACCACATTCATTGACAATAATTTTATTTTCACAGATATTTTATATAACTTTTTTGCAACGATTATTAAAATGTTACCTTAAATTAAGATGATAATAATAATAATAATAATAACAATAATAATAATAATAATAATAATAATAATAATAATAATACTAATACTAATAATAATAATAATAATAATAATAATAATAATAATAATAATAATAATAATAATAATAATAATAATAATAATAATAATAATAATAATAATAATAATAATAATAATAATAATAATAACAACAACAACAACAATAACAACAACAACAATAATAATAGTACTAATAATAATAATAACAGTACTAATAATAATAATAATAATAATAATAATAATAATAATAATAATAATAATAATAATAATAATAATAATAATAATAATAATAATAATAATAATAATAATAATAATAATAATAATAATAGTCATAATAATAATAATAGTACTGAAACTCAAAAAGTCTTCTCCACTTTCGCCATATCAGCGTTAAGAGCTTGTGAACAGGGTTCACTGTCAGATAGCTCACATCTAAATAATTCTTCATGAACTACTTTTGAAAGAGAAGAGAACCCCTGCTGACTTTCATATTCAGGCCTTGTCAGCTGAAGTTCACAACTGATACAACCGAAACCATTGGAAAGAATCGTCCCGGTCGGAAGGGCCGGTGAATAATGTACACCCCTCAATGGAGGAATGGACAAAGTGAGAGTCAGGCGCCCCCTTTCCAAATATGTGTTGATAGTTGCCTTTTAAGCCAAAACGAGAGAAAAAGTGTGTTGGTCATTCTTTAACATATAGTACTTGGTATTATTTAGTAGTATTACATGCCAAATTAGTTGAGCATAAAAACAAAACTATGAATGATGACTTTTAACAAACTTTTTTCTTTAAAGATCTCTGTGACTTTGACTGATTGTTCTACAATTTTTGGTATATGCCTTCAGCGACCCTGGTCTAAAGCATCCATTATTTATTCAGCGCATAAAACTCAAAACAACATGAACAGTAGTTACTTTATCAGTGAAAACGAACACCAATTATTTATACAGAAGCATGCTAACAATTACCAATTAAGATACAAATTACTAGCAATGATAATTTTTTAACTTAAACAAGCTGGGGGTTGAGATGTAGGAGGAGCTGTCTAGGATCACTGGAACTTTACAACCACACAGGAAATGTCATCAGTGCTCTTCCTTGCAAGTGCCTCTTCGGTAAGGTGTTTTGCATGCTGATCGAGCATCCTTAATGTGTTTGATACAATCCACGGCTTCTTGATTCGACAAAACCTGATACCACATGATAAATGTATTAAACCCGATCCAATAATCTAGAACAAAAGATGGTTTTAAAGCAGCCCACATTTATCGATGTTATGCCAATTAACTTAATTACAGCAATCGTTCTTGATATCTTGCTAGACTAATCCTTTAGCACTGGAAAATACTACTACTCCAATTGTTTCCATCTTTCGTAAGTACTCCATGTAAGCCCCGGTCAATTTTCAAACAAAAATTCATTGCAAAATAAAAAATTGAATAAAGAAATCAAATTGTTTTAGAGATGGAATTAAGAAAGACTATTACATCTGTGATCTAGAGTAGAATGATTTGCACATTTATGCAACCTTCAAATGTAATTGCTTTTCTGTTATGTAGATACTACACGTGTATCAGAAAATGGAATTACATTAGAGTTGCAGATGTAAGTTGAGCTCTACCAATTAATCAATGAATATTTCAATAAACTTGCAATACATCATTAAAGTGAACACATTTGCAACTCTAGTTTTAATTGCTACTGTCAAATGTAATACTTAATTAGTATTCTTTGAGGTGCCATTCAAATATCATTTCAAGACATGCTTTTGCTTTTTAAGATAAAAATAAACTGGACTTCTTATCAAAATATAATTTCCTTTTTAATTCCATACTCTAGAATTACCACTGCCATCAAAACAACTCTCAAATCACAAATTTTCACTGTATTTTCCCAAATATTTGTAACTTATAAGTACAAAATGGATGATAATGGTGATTGATCAGCCATAAAGATCATGTCCAAAAGAATCAGCAACTCAGGGATGAAATAAAAGAGTCACATATGAGAGGCAACTGGGAATTTATGGAAGTTAAAAGTGATAATGGGATGTAGACTTACCAAAATTCATACAACTGCAGACACACATCAAGCAAAAGCTACATCTGACCGTAAGACATACTTGACACCCTTCGTAATGTTCCGTGCTTCATACAGCATACACATGGCCCCGTGAATGTGAAGCAGAGCCATCTCTTCAGTAGGAGCCACTTACAAAAAGTTGCATCATTTGTGTCAGTGAACACTGCTTAATCTACACTATGCAACTTACTGTAAACCTATAAGAATGCAGAACTATCGGGGGGGGGGGGGAGAAGATAATATGGCTAAAAATATTATAAGAAACAAGACAAAGAGTGTGTCGTGTGTGTGTGTGTGGTTAGAGAGAGAGAGAGATGGAATTACAGATCTAAATCTAAATGGCGATAACATGGTGTAGTTTTAACTCTCTAAAACCTAGCATTAGTATGGAGTTCAAATTTTAACAGGTGAATGATATCTTGAGTAATGGACTGGGTTGGGATAGCAGTGTTAGTAAACATCCTAGCATTGAGTTCCTGCCAAATTCTGTAGACAACAACAAAACTAACGTGTAACAGGTACTTACCAAAATTGGGTCTGAGAGCAGGATATGATATAAACAGTGATAGCTGACCATCTTGTACTAATACTTTTGGAGGTTTGCCATCAGTTCCTCCCCCACATAAGCCACATCGCCTTCCATCGGTCTTGGAATTTGGCTCTGCTGCCTCTGTGTTAGTCTCACTTGGTCTAGGTTCATCCTCAACCTCAACATCCACTTGCTTTCTGCAGCAAGTTCTGTAACAGATATAGAAGAGTCGCAGAACCTTCCTTCAAACAAAGATTTGAACAAGCTTATCACGCAAAGCCTCCGGATCAGCTTCAACAATAATACTAACCTGATCTCATGAAAAACAAGGAGCACATGAAGTAAGTCCACAAAAAGAAAGATAGTAAGTAGTCACCGCAATAGCAAGTGACTTAAGAATTCATTGATACTTCTACTTACTGCTCGTAATGCCTTAGCACGAATCACATGTGAGTTCTTCTTTAAACTTGCCTGAAACAAGATACATAATGTTGATGAACCCATATTCTAGTAATGCTGAATTTGATCATTTGTGGGACCCAAGAGGCATAGACAAGTTAAGACAGTCCAAACAAGTTAACAAATTCATAGCAAGACAGTCCAAATAACAGAAAACATAGACAAAACCAACCAATTTTTGGCCTGAAACAAGTTAAGAACTGTAACAATTGCAAACCATCAACTACAACAATAGATTAGCTAAATCAAATCTTTCCATCATATTTAACCAAAAATTGGAAAATCAAAATCCAAATACCATCCATTATACTATAAATTACTGATTTACCAAGTCTAACATAAAGTTCAACATTAATATCCAAAAGATTAAGTAGTGTTCACAACAAAAGTTCTAACAATTTTGAATGTCCATAATTATCGATCAAGTGTTGTTTCCAACTCTTTTCGTCCCTCGAGTCATTGTTTCCTTGAATCAATCAGAGAAATTGTGGATTGTCGGCTAACTTGTTAAGTAAATTCTCAAGATTGTCCATCCGTTTTCCTTGTGCCTGAATGGTTACTTCAAGCTCTTCATTTTTTTGTGAGACGCTTCTAACTCTGCTGCCAATGCAACTTTTTCTTTATCGATATATGAAGACTTCTCTGCTCGAGGTCCAAAGCCAAAGCCAATCAATCTCCCTGCCTTCTTACCCAACACTCGAGTCATAATCTCCCTTTTGTCATTATTGTCAACATTTCCAAATTTTGCGTTCATCTCAGAGGTGCATTCAGACTCAAGTAATTTCATTTCATTCTGTGAAATTAATAATAAATGTAACTAATTCATTACATATTCCCAAATTTAAAAACAAGATAAGGTTTATATAACTTACGTATGCAGCTTCATTTCCAGGTTGTATCCAGTCGTTTGTTTCCTTTTTCTGATGTGTGCTTTTGTAGCCTTCGATTGGATCTCCCTAAAAATAAAATTAGCATAATTAATAACGAGAGCATTATTATATAATTTTCTGTACAAGGAACATGAATCAAGGCTTAAGTATCCTGGTTTTCTAGTTTCAAGCATAGATTGTCAGTTTGTGTTTCCAATGTTGTGTTCACTGTCTCAGGGTCATTATATACCATCTGATTCTCAGTACCCATCTCCACCACATACCTACACAATCTCAAGTAAATTTGACTCCACAAAATCACTTATTCATCGCAGAGATAAGGCTCAAAGTGGTCCTAGCAATTGCCTCAGCAAGGCCAACCATAGTAACAAACATCTTTACAGGCTCAGTTTAGGCCCACATCACCTGCTGTTTAGTAGACCAGTTCAGCCACAGCTTCCACCTCAGCATCTGAAGGCCAATTTTGAAGCACAGCCAGTGGATGGGTACACTGTTTCTTGATCCCAACCTACACTCTCCCAAGGAAATACGTATATGATGTATGATGGCAAAGGGGGGAGGGCACATCATCTACCCCAACCTCACTTCTAACAAAGTGTTTATTCTCGAGACTCAAGAACCAACTAGTAGTAAAAGAATCTTATGGTTTCGCCTCCACGGTTCATGCATGAACCATCCCTATAATGAACTGGTACTTTTCCCAAGTGCTTAAAATGAGAGTATGCCTAATACCTATATATTGTAGAACCTTGATAGCAATCATTAGTTATTCTAGCTACTACATAGGGCACGCAGTGGTTGATTCTCTTGCAGTTAAAGAATGATTTTGACACAAGAATGATTAACGATTCATAATTAGATACCTTCTCAGAATGATGAACGACAAATGGTTTTGACCCTCCACTGTGAATGGCATTATTGCCTCGATTTTTCTTGTTTACTTTTGAGCGATGCTGGAAAAAAATATCAATGAACAAATAATAAAAATCTAATCTTTTAAAAAAAACTGAATATCATAAGCATATAAAAAAATGATGAAAGTTAGAATAATCATACAATAAATTTTGGTGATGTCCAATAATCACACATTTCAGTCCACTTGGCAATATCAATGTTGTTTGGAGGATTTTTTCTAGCATCTTCGGTTGATTGAAAAGTTTTGAATAATTTGTACAGCTTACACCTCTGCCCTTTATTCATATCCTTCATTATTCCAAGTGCAACACGTTTCACATAAGGTTTAGAAAGGTCGATATTGAAGCGAGCCTAAAGAAAAAAATAATCCAGCAAAATTAACTAGTTCATGAGACAAAAAACAACAAAATTTACTTTATTTTTATTAATACTTATTGTACAAATATTTAAAAAACTACCTATGTTCCAAAATTTTAAATTTTTTCGTTCATAAATATTTTATACATTCCATTCAACTCCATATATAGAATTGGGTTAAATTTCATATAATTCAGTAAACAAAATATTAATTTCAACATTGATATATTATCTATATGACTGAATGATCTTATGTAGAAAACGTCTGTTTCACTTATCATCTCACAGATGCATATAGTTTTTGTATATTTTAAATGATTGGGGATCACATAAAATTTTTACGGTCAAAACTTTAGGATTATATTTATTTGAAAAAAAATATTATTGGGATTTGAATATTTATATTAATTTAACATTACTTATGAATATGTTCTCCCATGATATAAATTATAGTGAATATAAATTATATTATATATAAATGCATTAAAATTTTAACAATATTGAATTTAATTTTAATAACACTATTTACGTAATTTACAATATCGATTATGGACTATAATAATCTATAAAGTAAATATATTTCCACTACTTTAAAATTTAAAATTTCATACATTAACCTTATCATAAAGAAATAGAAAAATACAATATGATGGTGGCGCTCTTATATGGAATATAGCACAAATGAAAAAACATATATTTTACGAAAGAGTAAAGTTTGAGTTTATTCTTTAATTTATAATATACTACAATTCAAGTTGTAATGTAATTAATATTTTAATACAATTTTTATTCTTAATAATATTTTTTAAGTAATTTAAATTATTAATTGTATTAAATAGAATATTAACTTATGATAATTAAAAAATTAAAATATTGTTAATTCGACAATAAACAAAATTATAATAATTATTACTTTTTTTGCAGAACAGACTATAAATGTTTATTTATATTACTTTTTTTATTCTACAAAAAGAGTTATATTTGAGTTTGTTATAATTAATTTATAATATCCTAAAATTTATATTTATTAAATTAATAATAATTTAAGGATAATATTCCTTCTATTTTTTTAAAAAATAATGTTATCAAACTCTATTTTTTGGAACTTAATCCCTAACTTACCAAATAGTTGTTTGGTGTTATACGGAAGAAATAGGCTAATTTGGGTTCCTTTCTTAGCAAAACTTACGTAGCAATTTCACAATTTGGGTTTCTTCTCCTTCCTTGCGTAGTATAGCCAAAACTCACACCCATCCCATCCGTAGTTCACTTGCACCCATGTCCTCCATCACAGGCACATGTCCTACTTCTCTCCTCCATCCGTAGCTTCGCTTGCACTCAAGTCGATCTCATCCGGGTTCTAGGGTTATTTTTATGACGCCACCAAATCCAGGTTCTTTAACCTCAGATTCGGTGCTCATGATCTATCATCATCACAAGCATTCTATACCTATAACAGAATAATAAACATACATTGTTCATTATAATAAAGTCTCATAACATGGTCCCAAGGTTTTCACAACCTTAACTTTAAACACAACATTCATATTATAAAAGGTTTATAAGAAATTCCATCAGATAATAATTAAATTAACATTCATTCTAAGCTACTCCTGGATCTTGCCCTTGCCCTTGTCTTTCGTGTTGGATCCTTTGGGCTTAACTGAAATAGATGTCATGATATAGCAAGGGTAAGCAACTAATTTGCTTAGCAAGTTTATATACAAGGGAGATATATCATGACTTAGATAGAAATTTTGCGTTCAATGTTCAACAATAGTATAAGTTCGTGAAGGAACATGAATTAATAATCAAAAATTGAATATTCGAATAATTGAATAACATGAACTGAGTGGTTTTGAAATAACCATGAACATTTGCCAAGGTGCTCAGTTATTTAAACTGGACCTCTTAATAAGTTTTGGTATTCAAGGGGATCAGCCTTTCATACCTCGTGATTTATGCATAAACACTTAATAATCCGGCATTGATATCATGCCTTAATCAAATTCGTCCTTTTCTCAGTCAAGAGTTCTTATCATATCAATTTAATAAGAACAACTTTTTAAAATACATTTGATTTAACAAATTTAAACATGCTTGATCTAGCTGATACAATTAGCATATATCTATCTCATAAACAGTTCATGAATGAAGAACTTTAATTTAATTCACAGTTCAATAATAGTAGAATATGAATTCAATTGCACAAAGTGCGAATTTCAATAATCATTATAGATGTAAATAATCATCAATAATTATTCACTAATATGCTTTGAAAATAATAACTCGAGTTTGAGTTAGGAAACTTGCCTCGTCTGTAGATTACGGCTACGCAATTAATTTATATCCACTATGCAGTTAAATTATCTTCCTTTGAGAGACCTATCGTTAATCGTTCAATTAGTCATAGTATAACATTAGATTATGTAATCACATAAATATAATACATTATATTTAGTTCTTATAAACATTATCCTGTCTTGATAATGTTACTATTAAATAACAACTTAATATTATTAATCTTGATAATATTTAATTCACCTCTTAGTATTATTAGTTCCCTAATAATACTTTCATTCGATTAACATTAATATTATTAACATCTTAATAATATTCTAATACCTTACTAATATTATTTACTAATATTATTAATCCTCTTAATAATATTTTAATTATTCATTAATATTATTACCTTAATAATATCTTACTTATGCTTTAGTATCATTAATCATTTAATAATACTTTTAATTATTTACTAATATTTTATTCATTTACTAATATTATTAATCATTTAATAATATTTTATTCATTTACTAATATTTTATTCATTTAATAATATCTTATTCCATTACTAATATTATTAATCATTTAATAATACTTTAATCATTTATCAATGCTTAAATCAAATATTATTAACCATTTAATAATATTTTAAAGAAATTTTAATCTTAATATTTTTATTTACTTATCAATATCATATTCTAATATTATTAATATCATAATAATATTTTAATAATTTATTGGATTAATAAACAATTTATTCTAATTGTTCACCCTTTATTAAACCTCTTATTTAATATCTATAAAAGGTCATAAATAATATTTCTTATCATAAATTACCAAAGTGCTCTAAGATAGTCATGATATGATATATTATGAGTATTCAAACATAAAAATCATATTTTTCTTATTAAAGACATCATTTTACTATTTATTTCTTTTTATTCATAACTTCATCATTTTTAGGAAAAATAGCAAACTGATTCCAAAAATTCTCATCTTCTGGATTTTGACAGAAAATGAACCTACAAGGATCCCCAAATTTTTCTGGAATTTTAGAAAATGATCTACTATTTTTAAAGTTCCCAAAACAATCAGATCTTGCTTCATTTTTCATAAATTGAGTTCTGCTCAGAAAACTCTGAAATTTTCAAGGTATGCTCTCCTAACATATATGAACCTACTGTAAACATTTCGAAATTTTCCAGTGTATACACAGTGCGATATTCGAAGGTAAATATTTAAGAGTCTTTTACGGAAATAGTCATTACGCACAATCAATAACTCGAAACGTGTCTGTTCTTTTTCCTACATGTAGATAACTTCTCAAGGTACCTCTGTGATTTTTCCTAGATTTTTAAAAGACATTATACTATCCACAACAGTCCCAAGAAAAACGGGAACATAAACTATTTTAGGGTTTTGAACCCTTAACATTCCAAGTGGACTGTTTTGGGGAAAACAACCCCAAAGGTTTCAAAAATTTCTAGATTTGTGTTCTATCACTTGGGTTTACTAGATAACTCATGTATCTAGCACCCCCCTTTGATGGATCACAAATCTAAGTTGGAAAAATTGAGTTACACAAGATTTAGTGGAAGAAAAACAAGAGTTTTCACCCTTGGAGAACATATGCTCATATTCTTCCTCTAAGCCTTTGATCTAACACTCAAGATACTTAGTTCCATACATGATGATATGTAGAACTAGGGTATCTTGAGTATTTGTTCATAACCCCAACAAAACTCAAGCTATAAAATAAAGTAGAAGAAGAAGATGAAGGTTAGGTTATACCTTGATTTAATGGCAACCTTCCTTGATTTACCAAAGTAAGTGATTAACTTAGGATGCATGAACAAACTAGCACTCCTCTCTCTCTCTCTCTATAGCCGAACCTCTCTCTCTTTTCTCTCTCTTGAAGTTGCTAGCTTGGGAGAGAAAGTTATAGGAAGAAGAATGAGAGAAAGTGGAGTATTCTAGCAAATGAAATGCTTGATTCCTTATTATCCCCCATACTTTCTTTAACCCATGGATAAAAGCTTTGCCTTATCACTTCAATTAGTCTAAATCATGATTAAAGGTGCTTAATAGAGTGGCAACCAATGGGAGCTTGACAACCATGCCCTTGTGTGTAAGAGTTACTACTAATGGACATTGATTAAGTTAATTTGTTTCCTTATATGGCCTAATATTGCCGGTCCCTTCTAGCCAATTATACCCTCCATTTAGCTTTTATTTTAATGCTCAAATTTGATTAATCAAAAGTCTAAAATACCCTTAATCAAGTGGGCTAAGTATTGGTTTGCATGTTATTTCATTTGGGCTTCCTCCTTAATTGTTTTGGGCTATGTAATAAACATAGTCTAGCAATTTTTAATATATGTTACCCAATTTGATTATTTAGGGTTTCCATTCCTAATCTTATGAAATTTAGTTACCTATACATGTGACTTTAGCTCATAATCTAATTAGGTTCACAAGAATTAGGTTTAAAATTATTAGTCACTTGAAATAATAAGATTATCCACTTAAGTTAGTATACATATTAAATACTAACCTCTCAATATTACCATAACCCTTAGGTTATTTAATTGTCTCACCTAATGTATAATTTGGTTACAAAGCTTCCATTCTTAATGAAATCTCTACATATATATATATATATATATATATATATCCATAACTATAGTATATATGTTATTTGATCCATACACCACTTCACATATGTTGTCACATATTGAATCACTATATAACAAAAAGTTTTAAACATCAGTAATGTACATACATATATAGTGACTTAAAATTCACGGTTATTACATCTTCCCCCCTTATAAGAATTCCATCCCCGGAATTACATACAGGGTTACTCAAAAAGATGTGGATAATTTTCTTTCATCTTTTCTTCGAGTTCCCACGTAGCTTCTTCCGCATTGTGGTTCCTCCACAAAACTTTTACAGAATGTATAACCTTATTTAGTAATTTCTGTTCTTATCTATCTAAAATTTCAATCGAAATTTCCTTGTACGACAAATCCTTTTTGACCTGAATTGGCTCGTACGATATCACGTGCTTGTAATCAGGCTTATATGGTCGTAGCACTGACACATGAAACACATTATGAATATGTTCCAGTTCAGGAGGTAGAGCTACCTCGTACGCCACTTCGCCTATCTTCCTCAAGATCTTGAAAGGTCTATTAAATCTCGGACTAATCAGTTTACCTTTCTTTCCAAACCTTATCTTCCCTTTCCAGGGAGATACTTTCAAAAATGCATGGCTTCCCCCCTCAAAATCTCTCTTCTGGCGATGTAAGTATACTTCTTCTGGCGATCTTGAGCTGCTACCAGTCGGGCTCTTATCACCTTGATGACCTCTATAGTCTGCTGCACTAGTTCTGGTCCCAACAGTCGACGTTCACCCACTTCATCCCAACAAAAGGGCGTTCTACATTTCCTTCCATACAGTGCTTCGTACAGCGGCATTCCGATGCTGGCGTGATAGTTATTGTTGTATGCGAACTCTACTAATGGAAGATGATCCTCCCAGCTACCCTTGAAGTCCATCACACAAGCTCTGAGCATGTCTTCAAGTGTTTGAATCGTTCTCTCACTTTGCCCATCGGTCTGCAGATGATACGCGGTGCTCATCCGTAGTTGGGTCCCCATTCTTTCCTGAAGACTCTTCCAGAAGTTTGACGTGAATCGCGGATCCCTATCCGACACAATAGATACTGGTACGCCATGTCTCGAGATAATTTCTTTGATATACAATTTGGCTAGCTGGTCCAAACTATACCTGATCTTGATCGGCAAGAAGTGAGCCGACTTCGTAAGACGATCTACAACCACCCATATGGCGTCGTGTCCTTTTTGCGTTGATGGAAGTCCCACCACAAAATCCATCGTGATGTGCTCCCACTTCCACTTTGGAATCTTTAAAGGCTGTCGTAATCCACTCAGTCGTTGATGTTCTGCCTTGACTCTCTGACAAGTTAGACATCTGCTGACGCATTCGGCAACCTCTCTCTTCATGTTTGACCACCAAAAGTGTTGACGCAAATCTTGATACATTTTTGTGCTTCCTGGGTGTATCGAGTACCTCGTACTGTGCGCTTCTTGCAAAATCTCTTCTCTTAGTTCAAGTACTAGCGGTACCTAAATTCACCCTTCGAATCTCAGCAGTCCGGTGCCATCAATCTTGTATTTCAATTCATCCCCTTCAGCTAACCGCTTCTTGATGATGTCGCAATCTTCTTCCTTCTCTTGAGCCTCTTTAACCTTATCTAATAGAGTCGGGCTCGCTGTCACTGTAAATAATTTCTCGTTCGTCTCCATCGTATACTTAACCTTTAAGTCAAGTCATTCGAAATCTTTCACCAATTCCTCTTGAATGGTCAACTTCAAGAATCTCTCTGCGCTTTTTCTCGCCAGGCAGCATCTCGCCACTACATTTGCTTTTTTTGGATGGTACAGAATCTCACAATCATAATCCTTGATCAATTCTAGCCATCGGCGCTGCCTCATATTTAGCTCTTTCTGCGTGAAGATATACTTCAGACTCTTGTGATCCGTATATATCTCACACTTCTCGCCATACAAATAGTGCCTCCAAATCTTCAAGGAAAAACTATCATTGCTAATTCACGTGTCATGAGTCGGATAACCCTTCTTATAGTCCTTGGTGACGTGAAGCGATTGAATGACCTTGCCATGCGCATCAAGACACGTACCAAGACCCTTGTGTGACGATCACTATACACTACATATCCTCCCGTGTTGTCGGTAAAGTCAACACAGTGCCTCGATCGAGCCTCTTCTTCAATTCCATGAACTCTCTCTTCATTTTTCTCCGTCCAAACGAAAGCTTCACTTTGTCTTTTCGGTAAGGTTGATCAACGGTGATGCTATCTTTGAAAAATATTGGATGAATCTCCGATAGTATCCTCGCTAATCCTAAGAAACTCCTAATTTCGTCATTGGCGTCTTTTGGCTATTCCCGATTGATAACCGCTTCTACCTTTCTTTGGATCCACCGAAACACCATCCTTGTCGATAACGTGACCCAAGCGCACTCTCTCGCAACTAAAACTCACACTTGGAGAACTTTGCATACAACTTCTCCCTCCTTAACGCTTCCAACATTATCCTTAGATGTTCGCCGTGTTCTTCCTCTCATCTCTCGAATATACCAGAATGTCATCGATGAACACGACAACAAACTTATCCAAATACTATTTAAACACTCTATTCATCAAGTCCATGAATGCTGCTGGCGCATTTGTCAACCCAAAAGACATTACAAGAAACTCAAAGTGTTCATACCGAGTTCTGAATGCCGTCTTTGGAACATCCTCCTGCCTCACCTTCAGTTGGTGATAGCCGGTCCTTAAGTCGATTTTTTGAAAAATATTTCGCCCCCTTCAACTAATCAAAAAAATCGTCGATCCTGGGAAACGGGTACTTGTTCTTAATGGTGACCTTGTTCAACTCCCGGTAGTCTATACAAAGCCTTAATGACCCATCCTTCTTCTTTACGAGTAAGACTGGTGCTCCCCACGGTGATACGCTCAGTTGAATGTATCCCTTATCTAACAATTCTTGTAGTTGAATCATCAGTTCTTTCATTTCTACCGGAGCCATAAGATACGGTGCTTTGTATACCAGTGATGTCCCTGGTGCCAAATCGATAACAAACTCTATCTCTCTATCTGGTGGTAATCCCGGAATCTCATCTGGGAAGACGTCAATGAATTCCCTTACAATATGTATCTGACCCAGTTCACCCTCGACTATGCGGGTATCCACAATGTGAGCCAAATAACCTATACAACATTTCCTAAGCAACTTCTTTATTTGCATCATCGTCAGACAACAAGATTGTCTCGGCGATTTACTGCCATAAAATACCACCTTTGACTTATTCGGAGTCTTTAGGTGTATACACTTTTTCTCACACTCAATGACCGCTCTGTGACTTGATAACCAATCCATCTCGAGGATTACATCAAACTCTCCAAGTCGAATCGGTATCAAATCCACATTAAGCTTAAACCCTCTTACATCAGCACAACAGTTCCCATATATGTAGTCTACAGGGATAATTTCTTTGTTTGCTACTTCTACATTCATTGGGTGTTCTAATAGTTCAAGAGGTAAACTTAATCTTTGAGCAAATTCATCAGATACAAAAGAACACGAAGCTCCCGAATTGAATAACACATTTGCATTTATATCATTGATCAGAATTATACCTGACACCACCTCCCTGGATGCCACGACATCTTGCACTGTCATATTGAATGTCCTCGCTGTCGGCTTGTTTGGCTGGGCTGGTCCTCCACTGGTTGTCCTAGTGTTATTGCCCTGTTGCCGTATCCGCCATCCGTGCTTTTCTTCTTTGGGCAATTCTTGATTCGATGTCCCAATTCACCATAGTTAAAACAACCTCCCTTCTTCACCTTAGCACAATTGGGTGAGGTATGCCCTTCTTGTCCATAGGTATAACATACCGTTTTTCCTTTCAAGCACTCTCTCGAGTGACCCTTTCCACAGTTTCCACATACTGACTTCTTTTGTTGCACACTTCCTTGCTGAATCTCCAAATTACTACCCCCACTGCTCCATTTCCGCTTCTTGTTGTTGCTACTGCCACTGCTAACATTTTGATTCCCACCTTCTACATTCTTCTTGTTCTTCTCCCGATTGTACTTTGAGACCGCTTCGCTTCCACCTTCCGCTATGAGAGCTTTCTCCAACAGAGTTGAGAATGACGTGATTTGTAAAACCGCTACCTTACTGTAAATCCACGGCTTTAGTCCATTTTCAAACCTTCTTGCTTTCCTCACCTCCGTGTCTACCTGATGTGGAGCGAATCTGGCCAATTCATTAAACTTTGTTGCGTACTCTGACACTGACATATTCTCCTATTTCAATTCCAAAAACATGATCACCATTCTCGCTTGTGTACTCTTAGGGAAGTAGTTCTCAAAGAATAACTTCATGAACGCTTCCCAAGTCACGATTCCAGTCCCGACTTTGTTATGGTTGGCCTCCCACCAATAGTTAGCCTCACCCTTCATTAAGTAGGTAGCAAAAATTGTTTTTTGTTCTTCTTCTACTCTAGCAATAATGAAGGCCTTCTCAATCTCCTTCATCCACGTCTGGGCCTCTATCGGGTGTGTTGTTCCTCTAAACTCCGGCGGTCCTACTGCCTTGAAGTCCTTAAAGTTGGCTAATTGGTTTCCCGCCTGATTTCCTGCAGGTTGAGCTTGATTCCTCATGGCTTCAACCATCATGTTGACAAAGTCTTGCATTGGGTATGGTTGAGCTCCCGCTGCATTATTAACTGACTCTTCGATCTCTTGGTTCCTCAGTACTCGTCTGGGCGGCATTATCTAGTGAAACAAAATTCTAACACGTTAATCGGGTTCTATTATCATATAAGTACTTAGTATGTAGCACGCTACTGTATTCAAACAATCAGATGATCATTATGTGAAAATTTTAAGTTACCAAGATTTGGAAGTCTTTCTCCCTGATTAGTGGGTTAAGTTTGTTTGTTTTGTTTTAAATTTCCCAATTCAGTCTACTGGATTCACGTAACATTAAATAGACAATTTACTATTTAAATTTTCCGACACATATCATAATAATGTATTTATATTCATATACCAATCTTCGGTGTCTCACATGATTAATATAGGTATATTTTTATAAATACTACTATCCCATTTTAAACACAAAAGATGGGATTAACTCAAAATGATACTTCCCTACAAACACAAATAAGGATACTACCTAACTACCTACTACCTCACACTTGCTGAGGTTTACATCATCATAAAACCCTATTACACCAAAAAGGGTACTAATGCATCTATCTACAACAGGGTCATCACATAATCATCACTGGTGGCTCAACTGGGTCACCTGAACAGGCTCCTGGGGAAACAACCCCTCCATAACTCTACGTCGAACGAATCGGCTTGACTCTCCAATCTTGAACTGCGCCCTCCTAGTCTCACTGCGTTGGCCCTCATACGATGCGTCTAGCGCCAGTCCTAAAGTCTCGGCCTTGACCTTCATGGCCTGCAGTGCTATCTCCAATTGGTCCACCCGCTGGGCTGACTCATAAAATGCCTCCGCCACGCGAATCTTGTCTGTAATCTCCACGTCAAACTCGCCCCGCATCGCCAGATGCTCTATGCTCAGCTCTCCGAACTTTGCCTTTTCATGCTCTAGCTGTACCCTCAGCATCCCAACTTGCAACCGGGACTCATCCAACTTTCCCTTCTGCTCGACTACCTCCATATGGGCTTGATAAGACACCTCCTTGTATTGACCTTCTGTGAACTGGAGTGTGTGGTTTTCAACCTCCAGTTCTCCCACCCTACCTTCCAACTGACTAATTATCCTCAACAAATCCTCTATCAGAGGACCATGAGGGGCTTCTTTTGTGACCTCATGCTCAATGGGATCTCGATCTCATCGAGGATCGCCTAGGCGCCGACATCCTACAAACACCATAAATAAAACCAACATCAGTACCACAATAAAATATATTCATTGATAAAATGAAATAATATTTTATTAAGTACAACACAAACTCGATGAATTTCCATAATCCATCTCCTAACATACTCTATAAGAGTTTTCTACTAAGGTTATAACCTAGGTTTTACATTCCTATTGTTTATAACCTACGGCTTTGATACCAACCTGTGACGCCCCCAAATCCAGGTTCTCTAACCTTAGATTCGGTGCTCACGATCTATCATCATCACAAGCATTCTATAACTATAACGGAATAATAAACATACATTGTTCATTATAATAAAGTCTCATAACATGGTCCCAAGGTTTTCATAACCTTAACTTTAAACACACCATTCATATTGCAAAAGGTTTATTAGAAATTCCATCAGATAATAATTAAATTAACATTCATTCTAAGCTACTCCTGGATCTTGCCCTTGCCCTTGTCTTTCGTGTTGGATCCTTTGGGCTTAACTGAAATAGATGTCATGATATAGCAATGGTAAACAACTAATTTTCTTAGCAAGTTTATATACAAGGGATATATATCATGACTTAGAAAGAAATTTTGCCTTCAATGTTCAACAATAGTATAAGTTCGTGAAGGAACATGAATTAATAATCAATAATTGAAATTCGAATAATTGAATAACATGAACTGAGTGGTTTTGAAATAACCATGAACATTTGCCAAGGTGCTCATTATTTAAATTGGACCTCTTAATAAGTTTTGGTATTCAAGGATCGACCTTTTCATACCTCGTGATTTATGCATAAACACTTAATAATCCCAAGCATTGATATCATGCCTTAATCAAATTCGTCCTTTTTTCAAATACCAAGAGTTCTTATCATATCAATTTAATAAGAACAACTTTTTAAAATACATTTGATTTAACAAATTTAAACATGCTTGATCTATATGATTAGCATATATATATATATATATATATATATATATATATATATATATATATAAATAAGCAGTTCATGAATGAAGAACATTAATTTAATTCACGGTTCAATAATAGTAGAACAGAATTCAATTGCACAAAGTGCTAATTTCAATAATCATTATAGATGTAAATAATCATAAATAATTATTCACTAATATGCTTTTGAAAATAATAACTCGAGTTTGAAAGTTAGGAAACTTGTCTCGCTTTGTAGATTACGGCCACACAATTAATTTATATCCACTATGCAGATTAAATTATCTTCCTTTGAGAGACCTATAGTTAATCTTTCAATTAGTCATAGTATAACATTAGATTATGAAATCACATAAATATAATACATTACATTTAGTTCTTATAAACATTATCATGTCTTGATAATGTTACTATTAAATAACAACTTAATATTATTAATCTTGATAATATTTAATTCACCTCTTAGTATTATTAGTTCCCTAATAATACTTTTTATTCGCTTACTAATATTATTAACATCTTAATAATATTTTAATACCTTACTAATATTATTAATCCTCTTAATAATATTTTAATTATGCATTAATATTATTACCTTAATAATATCTTACTTATGCTTTAGTATCATTAATCATTTAATAATACTTTTAATCATTTACTAATATTTTATTCATTTACTAATATTATTAATCATTTAATAATATTTTATTCATTTACTAATATTTTATTCATTTAATAATATCTTATTCCATTACTAATATTATTTGTGACAACCCCAAAATAGGTCCATTCCATCCAACCCATTGTGAGTCGCCAAATACATAGTACATGTAAAACAACTACAACTTTATTACAACAATTGTCGTGCAAAATACAACAACACATATGTTTGTGAGTTTGGATACAAATATATACCAATCAGTAACTCGACACCAACTTTGGATAAGACGTCACAATGACACCTTACATAAAGGTATAGTCAAAAACTATTTTAGAAATTAGAATCTTTGGGAAGTGCTCAAGGAAACCTTCGTACATGGGAGGCCATGCTTCTAGGTTATGATAGATATCATATTGCCACAGAATTATCCTTGGTTGACCCAATAGACCCCAAAGAAAAATGAGAAGATTACTATCATATTCTTCCCAATGGTGAGTCTTTTCTTGACATATCATTATCTCCATTGTCTCTAATTGGGTATTATACTCCAAACAAACACCAAGATTATATAGGCAGTGCTTGTAAATATACTCAGCAAGTGGATGAGTACAACCTTGTCTTATGATGACACGAGGTTGTATGTCATTAGACATCTTGTATGTAAGACCCCAACTTATTAATAAAAATCGAATTTCCTCTATTTATTATTGTGAATAATAAGGTGATATTTTCATATAATACTTTGGTTATGGGTGAAATGTGCAAATTTTGCAAAATAAGCAAGTGGTTATAAAATATTCATTGTGTCGGGGAATTTTCGTTTGGTCGTGGAATATTCTTTACTGTCGGGAATATTAAATGCATTTGCCAGCAAATGACCATTGTGGGCCCCATAACGGATAAGCGTCGGATGAAGAAAACGACAAAGTTTGGGTTGTTATAAATAACGGCATAGTTATTACCGTTAAGATCGTTGGATTACCTATTGGTTAAAATACTGATGAATACAGCGGTTGCGCGAAGAAGACTACGGTATTGCACAATATTGTTGAATTATTGATTCTTACGTAAGAAGACACTACTCAATAATTGTCGCAATAGTTACTGTTCAATATTTTATTTTATTGATTCAATAATTCTTTGCGTTGATATTTTATATTATTGTTGTTCAATAATTGTCACCGCACAAGATATCTCCATTATCGGATCAATAATTCATATTATTTGAATAATATTATTAGATAGCATTATTGACAATGTCTAGAAAGTTCTGTCAAGGAGAGGTTTGGTCACCTAATTACGCGCCAGTAAGGAGGAATCCTTATCGAAAAGCTCACTCTTTCCTGGGAACAGCCTGGTTGTCATAAATGTGATTCTATAATATTATTTGTGAATAATTAATTATTGATTTATATGATAAGGAAATATTTATTTTATGTGGATATAAATGATGGATTTATTTATGTGGTTATTAATGAAGGAATTAATGCTGAGATGTTTTATCAGTATTTTGTCGGATTGGAGGTATTAAAAATCAAACTATTGTTTTTTGAGATATATTGCGGGAGTTATAATTTTTAATCCGACCGTTGGATCATTGTAATTTTTGGATATGTTATACATATATAAGTTGAGTATATGTCCACAAATTTTGAACAGTTAAAAAGGAGCGTATGATTTGTTATGAATTTTAAGAGGTGGCTGATTCGGAAATCAGGTTATAAATGATTTTGGTGGAAAATTCTAGAATTGAGTGGGCCCCACTTGTGGTTGGTGAAGAAATGTGCTGAATTTTATATCAAATATGGTGTGTGTGGCAATAGTAGCAGGTAAAGCCATCAGGTTGCAGGTCAAGTCTGCTTCGGCGTGCTAACATTTTCCTATAAATAGAGGGCTAGGTTAGAATTGAAAATCACACCAGAAACATAAGCTTTCTCTCTCTATATTATCGAGCGTATTCTTGTGAGTATTTTGATACTTTGAGTGTTGCTATACGGTGCAAGTTCCTTCAGCACTATATCTAGTATTCCAGCCAGAAGTATTATCTTTTTGAGGTAAGGGATGTTATTTTCTTCGTAAGTGATATTATTTCTTCAATATCATTATGCCAAAATATTGGTTGGAACTTTTGATCAAATTTGGAACTTTTCATGTCGGGGTTACTATTCATGAGTTACTATTCACGAGTTACTATTCATGAGTTACTATTCATGAGTTACTATTCACGAGTACTATTCACGAAGCATGATGATTTTTCTTATGGAATTTCTATCTTTTGGTGTCAGAGTTACTATTCACGATAATGACATTATTCACGATATCTGACTATTAACCGAAAAATGAAATTTTCTTCTTTTTATCCAAGGTGTCTATTATGGTTACTATCTTTGATTGTATCCATGTTTTGATCTTTATTCTTGAATTTTGCTTCAAAAATTGGTTATTATGAAGTATTATTGATCTTGGATAAACTGTAATACGAATCCCTAATATTTGATCTTTTATCTCACTGGATTCGTTTTCTTTAAGATATTTTTCATCATCCTCAGTCCTAAATGATAATATTACTGAATATCTTTGGCCCGTAGTGTAAAGATGAATGATTAATCGATGAATATCTTTGGCCCTGAAAAGTGCAAAGATGAATGATTACCGATGAATATCTTTGGCCCGAAGGTAAAATGAATGATTACGATGAATATCTTTGGCCCGTAGTGCAAAGATGAGCAGTGTTGAGATGAACATGATTAACCTGGTGATACAAATGAATATCTTTGGCTCTGTAGTACAAAGATGAATATTTGATTAAAGATGTATATTGATTGTTGTTACTGAGGATAAAATATTGATGATGGACTTTTAAATTTTGAAGATAGTAGAACTCATTCTCTACTGACTCTTCTAATGGATTGCTTATTCACTGCAGATTGTTGATCTAAAACTTGTTGTCTATTATATTTTATCGATTTTTTCCTGTTGAAGACTAATGATAATTTGTTGTATATTATCTTAGTCATAATATTTCTTCTTGGGCTAGTTGAGCTCACCCTTTCTTTCACTTTGTTTCTTCGTGAAATGAGAATATAAATTTTGGGACTAGTCGGGGAATGGATCGACGGTCCGTATGGTTGCATTAGTAGTCCTCACTATTCTGTGAAATAGCGTATCAATAATTGTAATGAGGACCCCTTTTGAGTTTTTATACTGTCTATTAGACAATAGTTGTATTCAAACTCACAGTTTATGTGTTGTCGTATTTTGCATGACGATTGTATTACTGAAGTTGTATTTGTTTTTGTACCATGTATTTGGCGACTCAGAATGAGTTGGATGGAATGGACCTATTTCGGGGTCGTCACATTGTATGATAGTGGCAAAACACCCTTCCAAGTTAAATTCACCTCACCCTCAACATCTATAGACCACCATTCTATTCCCCTATTATTCCCCGTTTGTCCCAGCTACACTTTTATTACCTGAAAGGAATTGTGAAGCAAAAGGGTGAGCACAACTAGCTCAGTAAAGAATATCATGACTAAAGATAAATAAATTATCAATAGCCTTCAACAGTAGTAAATCAGAGATTTAGAACATATGGTAGATGATAAAACTTTTCAACCATAGTTGCAGCGGAACGAGCAATCCATTAGAAGAGTCAAATAGACCATAAAGTCTATTATCTTCTCCATGTTAAAAGTCCACCAACAATGTTTTAACCCTATAACATCAATCAACAGTTCCTGTCCACAATCATGTGAATAACTCATAATCATAATTGTAGTTCTAAATTCCTTTTCGCATTCAGGACGAAGATAATTTTCATCACCTGTCTTTACCTGAAACATCAAAGATCATGGTTATACCAAATCACAGTTCCTATTCATAATCAAACTAATAAATTTATCTTTCCACTACGAGCCAAAGATATTCATTAACAGTTCATCTTTGTACTACAGGCCAAAGATATTCAACAACAGGTCATCTTTGCACTACAGGCCAAAGACATTCATATCTCAAAGAAATACATAATCATTTCAAAATTTATATAAACCATAATTATAACCATGTTGATCAATTCACCTTTGCACTTAAGCTAAAGATATTCAATTATAAATTCAATGGTCATGATCATACCAGTCACAATTCAACTTTTCACTACTGGCCAAAGAGAACCCTAGTCATGATCATACCAATAATCTACCCATCTTTACACTCCAGTGAAAGAGAATTTCAACATCAGGGTTATAAAAATGTTATATATGATAATAAAATCAATATAATCAATACATAGTTTTAATCTCCAGAGTAATATTCATAAATCAGCTATAATTTGGTTAGAAAAAAGAAACTAATTTTGTAGTGAATAGTACCCGTGAATAGTAACTCGTGAATAGTAACTCATGAATAGTAACTCATAAATAGTAACTCCTGAATAGTAACCCGTCGTGAATAGTAACTCATGAATAGTAAATCGTGAATAGTAACTCGTGAATAGTAACTCATGAATATTAACCCCGACATGAAAAAGTTCCAAATTTGATAAAAAGTTCAAATCGATATTTCAACATAATGATATTGAAAAAATAATATCACTTACGAAGAAAATAACATCCCTTTCAATCCCTTAAAATCCCTTACTATCCCTTACCTCAAAAAGGCAGTACTTCTGACTGGAATAACGCTGAACGAACTTGCATCGTATAGCAACACTCAAGATATCAAAATACTCAAAAGAATACACTTGATAATATAGGGAGAGAAATAGAGAGAAAACTTCATTTTCTGGTGTGATTTTCAATTCTAACCTAAGCACCCTATTTATAGGAAAATGCTTAGAACACCAAAGTAGAAAATTTAATAAAATATTATTATATTTATATAAATTTCTTACATACACCAAGAATCTGAATTCAGCATGTATTCAACACCAGTGGGGCCCACCAACAATATAAAAACGTTTTTCTTAATAAAAATTATTAAAACTTCAAAATCAATTATTCCGGAACTTCAATAATTCATAATAAATAGCCCTTTTATCAGACAATTCGAATATTGCGACTTTTAATAGGAAATTCAATTCTCTACAACTTTACAGAAGAAAGTTTTTCCAAATTCCAAACAGAAATTGACCAAAATCCACATACAAACGATTTTACAGGCTATAATCAAATTTCAATTCAAGAAATGGGGTCCACAACACAAAAAACATGTGTTAATCATTTAATGCAACAAAAATACTCTTCCTCCTCATATACTTATATATCACACATTCTTTGTAAAAATATCATCATTATTATATTATAATAATATAATAAAAAATTATTTTATCAGAAAAGATAAAATATCAATTTTCAACAATTGTCACTTTCAAAATTTTCTCCATCTATATCCACATAAAATGAATATTTTCCTTATCATATAAATTAATAATTAATTATTCACAAATAATATTACAGAATCATAATATTGACAACCAGGCAGTTCCTAGGAAAGAGGTGACTTTCCAATAAGAATTTCTCCTTACTGGCGCGCAATTAAGTGACCAAACCTCTCCTTGACAGAACTTTCTAGACATTGCCAATAAGGCTATCTAATAATATTATCCAAATAATATGAATTATTGATCCGATAATGGAAAATACTGTGCCGTGACAATTATTGAAACAACAATAATATAAAATATCAACATAGCAATTATTGAATCAATAAAAGAAAATATTGAACAGTAATTACTATAACAATTATTGAGTAGTGTCTTCTTACGTAAGAATCAATAATTGGTGCAATACCGTGTGCTACTGTGCAACAACGCGTATTATTGTATTTTAACCACCGGGTATTCCAACAGTATTTACGGTAACAACTACGCCGTTATTTGTAAACAACTTATACTTGTCGTTTTCTTCATCCAATCGCTTTCCGTTATGGAGCCCACAAAAGGCTGCGTCGTCGTATGAATATTCTTCGACAGGAAAAATATTCTACGACCAAATGAATATTCCCCGACAACAATGAGTATTTTATAACCACTTACTTATTTTTAAAATTTTTTCATATATCACCCTTAACTTTAAACTATTATCAATTTAACCATTTACTGAATAGTAATTATAAGAAAAAATTGTATACTTTTATTTCATAAAATTCGGGGTCTTACATTATTAATCATTTAATAATACTTTAATCATTTATCAATGCTTAAATCAAATATTATTAACCATTTAATAATATTTTAAAGAAATTTTAATCTTAATATTATTATTTACTTATCAATATCATATTCTAATATTATTAATATCATAATAATATTTTAATAATTTATTGGATTAATAAACAATTTATTCTAGTTGTTCACCCTTTATTAAACCTCTTATTTAATATCCATAAAAGGTCATAAATAATATTTCTTATCATAAATTACCAAAGTGCTCTAAGATAGTCTTGATATGATATATTATGAGTATTCAAGCATAAAAATCATATTTTTCTTATTAAAGACATCATTTAACTATTTATTTTTTTTTATTCATAACTTAATAATTTTTAGGAAAAATAGCAAACTGATTCCAAAAATTCTGATCTTATGAATTTTGACAGAACATGAACCTACAAGGATCCCCAAAATTTTCTGGAATTTTAGAAAATGATCTACTATTTTTAAAGTTCCCAAAACACTCGGATCTTGCTTCATTTTTCATAAATTGAGTTCTGCTCAGAAAACTCTGAAATATTCAGGGTATGCTCTCCCAACAAATATGAACCTACTGTAAACATTTTGGAATTTTCCAGTGTATACACAGTGCGATATTCAAAGGTAAATATTTAGGAGTCCTTTACGGAAATAGTCATTACGCACAATCTATAACTAAAAACGTGTCCATTATTTTTCCTACATGTAGATAACTTCTCAAGGTACCTCTGTGATTTTTCCCAGATTTTTAAAAGAAATTAAACTGTTCGAAATAGTCCCAAGAAAAATGGGAACAAAAACTATTTTAGGGTTTTGAACCCTTAACATTCCAAGTGGACTATTTTGGGGAAAACAGCCCCAAAGGTTTCAAAACTTGCTAGATTTGTGTTCTATCACTTGGATTTACTAGATAACTCATGTATCTAGCACCCCCCTTCGACGGATCACAAATCTAAGTTGGAAAACTTGAGTTACACAAGATTTAGTGGAAGAAAAACAAGAGTTTTCACCCTTGGAGAACATATGCTCATATTCTTCCTCTAAGCCTTTGATCTAACACTCAAGATACTTAGTTCCATACATGACGATATGTAGAACTAGGGTATCTTGAGTATTTGTTCATAACCCCAACAAAACTCAAGCTATAAAATAAAGTAGAAGAAGAAGATGAAGGTTATGTTATACCTTGATTTAATGGCAACCTTCCTTGATTTACCAAAGTAAGTGATTAACTTAGGATGCATGAACAAACTAACACTCCTCTCTCTCTCTATAGCCGAACTTCTCTCTCTTTTCTCTCTCTTGAAGTTTCTTGCTTGGGAGAGAAAGTTAGAAGAAGAAGAATGAGAGAAATTGGAGTATTCTAGCAAATGAAATGCTTGATTCTTTATTATCCTCCATACTTTCTTTAACCCATGGATAAAAGCTTTGCCTTATCACTTCAATTAGTCTAATCATGATTAAAGGTGCTTAATAGAGTGGTAACCAATGGGAGCTTGACAACCATGTCCTTGTGTGTAAGAGTTACTACTAATGGACATTGATTAACTTAATTTGTTTCCTTATATGGCCTAATATGGCCAGTCCTTCTAGCCCATTATACCCTCCATTTAGCTTTTATTTTAATGCTCAAATTTGATTAATCAAAAGTATAAAATACCCTTAATCAAATGGGCTAAGTATTGATTTGCATGTTATTTCATTTGGGCTTCCTCCTTAATTGTTTTGGGCTATGTAATAAACATAATCTAGCAATTTTTAATATATGTTACCCAATTTGATTATTTAGGGTTTCCATTCCTAATCTTATGAAATTTAATTACATATACATGTGACTTTAGCTCATAACTTAATTAGGTTCACAAGAATTAGGTTTAAAATTATTAGTCACTTGAAATAATAAGATTATCCACTCAAGTTAGTATACATATTAAATACTAATCTCTCATTATTACCATAACCCTTAGGTTATTTAATTGTCTCACCTAATGTATAATTTGGTTACAAAGCTTCCATTCTTAATGAAATCTCTATGTATATATATATATATATATATATATATATATATATATCCATAACTATAGTATATATGTTAATTGATCCATGCACCACTTCACATATGTTGTCACATATGGAATCACTATATAACACAAAGTTTTAAACATCAATAATGTACATACATATATAGTGACTTAAAATTCACGGTTATTACATCATCCCCCCCTTATAAGAATTCCATCCCCGAAATTACATACATGGTTACTCAAAAAGATGTGGATAATTTTCTCTCATCTTTTCTTCGAGTTCCCACGTAGCTTCTTCCGCATTGTGGTTCCTCCATAGAACTTTTACAGAATGTATAACCTTATTTCGCAATTTATGTTCTTTTCTATCTAAAATTTCAACTGGAATTTCCTCGTACGACAAATCCTTTTCGACCTGAATTGGCTCGTACGATACCACGTGCTTGTAATCAGGCTTGTATGGTCGTAGCATTGACACATGAAACACATTATGAATATGTTCCAGTTCAGGAGGTAGAGCTACCTCGTACGCCACTTCGCCTATCTTCCTCAAGATCTCGAAAGGTCCAATAAATCTCGAACTCAGTTTACCTTTCTTTCCAAACCTTATCTTCCTTTTCTAGAGAGATACTTTCAAAAATGCATGGCTTCCTACCTCAAAATCTCTCTTATAGCGATGTAAGTCTTCATACTTCTTCTGGCGATCTTGAGCTGCTACCAGTCGGGCTCTTATCACCTTGATGATCTCTATAGTCTGCTACACTAGTTCTGGTCCCAACAGTCGACGTTCACCCACTTCATTCCAAAGATATATGCTTCTACATTTCCTTCCATATGATTGCTTCAGATTGACGACATTCCAATGCTAGCGTGATAGCTATTGTTGTATGCGAACTCTACTAATGGAAGATGATCCTCCCAGCTACCCTTGTAGTCCATCACACAAGCTCTGAGCATGTCTTCAAGTGTTTGAATCGTTCTCTCGCTTTGCCCATCAGTCCGCGGATGATACGCGGTGCTCATCCGTAGTTACGTCCCCATTCTTTCCTGAAGACTCTTCCAGATGTTTGACGTTAGTCGCGGATCCCTATCTGACACAATAGATACTGGTACGCCATGTCTCGAGATAATTTCTTTGATATACAATTTGGCTAGCTGGTCCAAACTATACCTGATCTTAATCGGCAAGAAGTGAGCCGACTTCGTAAGACGATCTAAAACCACCCATATGGTGTCGTGTCCTTTTTGCGTTGCTGGAAGTTGTTAGAGTTTATGCCCTAGAGGCCAATTATTTGATATAATTGCATAACGTTTTGATATTATATTTGATTGAATAAATAAATGATTTTATTATGGTTTTATTTATGCGTAATATAATTGTTAACATAATAAAATTCCTTAGAATAGTGATCTAAATTATATAGTTTCAAGTATGTGACTTGAAACATGAGATTATAATTACAATTAGTATCATTGTTCTTAAAAGTCCCTAATCGAGTATCATTGTTGATGGGACAACAATGATGCATCGAGACTAGTATGTGGATCGATTGATGACCAAATCTCATTGGTAATAAATATATGAGATATTAAGTCAATGCATAGGTACATGTATAGAGAACGATGTAATCGGATGGATCCACCATGAGAATTCTATATGGAGCATTATGCTAAGTGTCATTAGCAATTCTCATAGTGACAATGATGTAATGGTCCTCCGACCTGAAATCACTATATTACTACACGAGAATTTATTTACTTTGATATCATCAAATGTCACCTTTAATAGGGTGGACTATAAAGGTGATTATTGGGTTCATCATGAATTGTGTGAGAAATATGAGTGATCTAGATGGAATTTAACCATCCTATATATTATGGGTGATATCCATAGGCCTCTTGATTGAGTAGGACTATGAAATGCGTGGCCATGCTCAAATAGTGATTTGTTTCATATAGTCTACTCATTGATCAAGAAAACTCAGATTAAATTATGAAGAGTATGACACATTCTATGACTTGAGTTTAATCTAGGATATTAAGGTTAAAAGGATTAAATTACATTGAAACATTGGTCACAAAAAAGGTTGCATCGAATCATCGATCTTATTATTATTTGGGTAGTAGTGATGATGCATTATTAGATGTCAGCTCACTTGCTTATAATTTTATAATATGATTTTAAAATTATTGCCAACGTAATAATAACCTATAGGGTCACACACAGAGGCGTAATTTTAAAGGAATTAATTTAAATTTTAAGGATTTAAATATATTAATATGATTAATAGTATTTAAATCACTTAATTTAAATTAAAAGGATAATTGTATATATGTATATTAATTAAGTAAGACTTAATTAAGAGATATATATAAATTCGGATTTTATGAAATTAGGTTTTGATTAATACCTTTTAACTACTATATATATGATATATAGCACCACTTAAGAAAACAATCAAAACTTACAAACCCTAGCGCTTCTTAGAGAGAGACTAGAGAAAAGTTCAAAAATCTTGTTCCTTTGGTGGCTAGATCAAGCATCTCCTTTTATTGCGTAATCGTTCGACGATTTGCGTGCGTTCGTGTGGATACCGTAGAGATGTAGTACCGTGAGGAATTGCATTGGAGATTCGGAGCGTTTTAGAAAATTCAATAATCGGTATAATATCTAAACCACTGAATTAATTGTTTTTCGCATGGATCCTGTTTTTAGGGTTTCAGAAATTGCTTTAAAATTTTAATTTCTGTATGCAAAGGTCTTTGAAACCAAGCGTTGGTATCGAGCTACTTCAGTAAACGATTAATTCGGATAACGTGTTTAATTGTTTTTCGATATATATGATATGTGATGATACAATTTTCTGGAGATGCGAAATTGATTATATTGTTTTCGATATATATGATATATGATGATACAATTTTACTGAACTGTTAATTGAGTATATGATATTCTGTAATCAACATATTCTGGTATTATGAATATCCGTAATCGATATGCATGTATATGATGTTCTGTTAATTGAGTGTATAATATTCTGTAATCGACATATTCTGGTATTATAAATATCAATAATAGATATGCATATATATGATGTTTTGTTAATTGTATCTTATATGGCGTAATAACAATTATACAACTTATGTTCTAATTGGATTAGAAGTATGCAGATTGATTTAATATGATTAATCAAAGCTGGATATATATGATATATCTTAGGGTGTATTGTTATATATGACTATTTTGGTGGATTAAATATATGATTACGGCTGCTTTGAGATTCGTATGAAAAATTCTACAATCTGATTGTAGTTGAAAATTTTTTCGGGCGCCGCTTGACCCCACACTCATTGACAGGTTAGTGAGACCACTTCACGTATGCGGTGATCGGTCGGTAGGACCCGGCTGGGGGAGACCCCATGCGTAGTTGCGCCATACGATGGTATTGACCCCAATATGTTATATATAATTTTCTTTAATTATATATAAATTGTTATGTGCTTATTGTGATATCATGGTGCCTGATTATGGCCTTTTTTTGAACCATAGGTTAGTGGTTTTGGTTTTGAAATCATAAACTTGCATGTTGGGCCTTTCTATAAATTCTAATGTAATGCATAAGTTATCTAGTAGGGGGGTTGAATAGATATTTGAAAATCTTTTCATTTTAACTTGTTCTTAGATAATGATTAAAACTTTGCGGAATTAGTATTTGTTTTAATCTTCTTTACCAAGCAATGGAGTTATGAGCTTTAGTAAGCTTATATATTATAATAGCTTATAGCATGAATGTAAATGACACAGTTTGTTTTAAGTGGTTCAGAGCACTCAAAGCTCCTAGTCACACTCTTCTACTCAACGCAGTAGGATATCCACTAAGGATGTCTTTTACAATCTTCCGAATCACACAGATTCCTTCTAGACCCGTGATAGCCTCAGGAACTCTCTAGTTCACTTGAACTCTTCAAGTCCAGCAGACTTCGCTTTCTTTAGTTCACTACTTGAACTCTTCAAGTCCAAAGCAGACTTGGTATACTTCTTCATTTGATTGATAGTTGTTGAGTTCTTGATGGTTGCTACTCGATTCTTTGTGTAAGCACCGGTTCGTTAAGAACCGAGTAGTGAAAGCAAGCTTTTTGCAATATCTCGATCGTAGAGTTGAGCTTGAGAGAGATGTTCACGTTGTTTGATTAATGCTTGCTTTATTTCTCTCTCATCCGTCTCGATCCAGATATATGTGATGTTGAAAACTATCCGTTGGATCCATCCGTTGTGGCATTAAATGCATTTGAACTTTTTATCTTCGTGATGGAGACATTTCGCACATTTTCTCGAATTCGCATTTTTCGCCCACCGACACCGCAGTCGCTTTTTCACCTACCACCACCGAAAAGGTGTTTTTGTCCCTCTTACCCATAAGTACTATCCTTAGCTTCTTCAATACGCTTCTTTGTTGCATACTAAGGATATTTCATATATTCTGGGATCGATGAGCATTGCGCAAAGATCTCGGGATCCATTCCTCATTTGTTGAAAACAAAGATCATGAGGCTCGACGCTTTTTCGACATGAGATAGATGATGCTCACGATTTGGATCGTGGTGTTCTACGATTTAGATCGTAGTGTCTTTTACATCTTTGCATACTATGATGCTATTTGTTTGAGAGCACTACGATTTCCTTTAAAACCTTCAGACACTACGATCTTCTCTTGCTTTCGTGTTGTTGACTCTACGTTCCCGAGAGCACACTACGATCGTTGACTTGTAAACTTCTACGTTCCTTCAAAGCACACTACGATCGTGGAGTTAGCTTTCAAGATATCGCAATCGTTGGGACCACACTCTACGAAGTCCGAAGAGTCTCCTTCAAGGAGTGCACACTACGCATCTTCAGGCTCTACGTTTTCGCCTTGACTTTCTGCAATGTTGATCGAAATGATGCACTATGATTTCTTCAAGACTAATCTATTACATCTTAAGATCAACCTAACAGTTTTGATCTTTCTATCTATACATTCTTTAACAGAATGATACACGTTGAAAGCTTAGATCAACCTAACAATTTTGATCTATCACTAAGTCCTTGTACATATATTCATTTAAGGACCTTACAAATAATCATGAACATATACATTAAAACATCAAATCATAATATGCATTCTCCCAACAATCTCCCCCTATTTGATGTTGACATAACCAAGGAGATTTGTTGTCATGATTATTAGTGACTAGATGCATTTGCAGTGAAATTTAAACATGACTTAGTATTTCAAAGGAGCAACCAAATTTCTAGAGAATAAGTATGAATTTATTGATGATCGTAAGATATTACAATTCAACATTATTACATCAATAGGAAATTTAAGTTTTAACTTATCTCTTTTTTCTCGACCTCTTATTTGGAGGTGGTTGGCATACTCCTCACCCTTCTTCTTTCCTTTGAGCTTCCTCATTTCTTGCTAACTCTTCCACTCGCTTAGACTTAGAATCGGATTCTCTTCATGTCTCACGCATGAATACAGGATCTCCAATTGGCATTCTTACGCTGCACTGTAGACACGTCTTGTGAGCTAGGAGTTGGCTCCTTATGACTCAGAGGAATAGCTGTTATAATTTCCTGCTGACCAGATCGTTGAGTCTGATGATGTCTTGCAGGAGGGCTTCGTGATGTCTGAGCATGAAATTGACTTCTCCCCCTTTCTTGAGTTTCATGACCTCTTCCTCCGCCTTTGCCTCCTTGATCTCCTTTCCTTTATTATTCTCCCCCCTTTATGTCAAAGATCAAGGGTTGAATATCGACAGACAACCGATTAACTCCTTGAACAAGCTCATTCAGTTGGCTTTGGGTTTGAGCAATGTCCTCTCTATTCTCCTTGATATTTTTTTTCACTCTAGCTTCTTTTTTTTGGAGGATATCGTAATCATATCATTATGCTTCTCCCGATTGGCATAAGATTTCGGAAGTCATGTATGTAAGCTTTCAAGTTGAGAATATTGTCCAAAGATAATTTGATGTTGACGATCTTGGTGTTTTATGCATTTCAAGCACAACCTCTCTTTGTTTGGCAAGCAACTCGAAGTGGATCTCATCTTTATCTCGATATACTCTTCGTAATCTCTTTGATAATTTCCCTTAGCCTTGTAGTAAGCTCAAGATTCATAGTGCTAGGGAGATTATTTTGTAGCTTTTATCATTTGATTCAGTCGGATATTGAGGAGATTAGAGTGAGTTTCAGACTTGCTTCTATAGACTTGATCATATTTTCAGAGGTTTCTTTCAAGTCATCCTTGGTAAAGCGTGCTTGGGAGAGTATCATTTGATTGGAGGATTGTTCATTGAGAGGGGTTTTGGGTGAGATTGATCTTGCAAATTGTACAGAGCAAGATCAAGACCAAAGTAGTCATGTGATGAGGAGGATGGTATATCAGCTGGAGGGGCTTGGGTTTGGATATCTGGGATAGGTGACTCTACGATTTCAATATTGGACTCTACGATGTGGCTTGAGTCTGGAATCGTAGAGTTGGTGATTTGAGGAGCAGGTAAGGTTGACTTCTTACGGTTCTTCGCCATGTAATTTTGGGATTCTCGTGAATCGAAACTGATTTACTTGATTGAGGATCACTTCCAGCCATTTAGGAAATTCATAGAAATAGCTAAATGAATATGATGGCAGGTGATTAACTCTAAAACTGGTAGGGATAGACAATACCTCAAGTTTATCTTTTGATAAGGAATGATTGGTAAGTAGCTTCTTGGCAAAGATGATCTTCCCTGGAAATCCATTAGCCATAACTGAGATTGCTAGATATTCCTTGAAGCTCCAGAACATGTGATCCCATGAGTTCAGGATTTGAGCTTGATTGTATGCCATCATGGGTAGGTAGGAAAACATTTGAGTGTACATATAGCTCCTAAATCCATCTTTCCCTACACCAGTGATTTCAAGCTCATCATTATCATCATCTTTTTCTTCTTCGTTTTCTTTCAAGATTCCATTATCTCAATGGTCTCTGGAAGGTTTGGCATCGACTCAATTTCATCTTGAGCAAGGACCTCTTCTTCACCATTGGGATATCATGAGATATCACTATGAACATCTTCTTATAGAAACTCCCCCTCATGGTAAATCTTCTTCGAGGTTTTAAACTCCCCTCACCGGTATATCTTCTTGAGTCAAGACTTCTCCCCTCATTTGGTGTATACTCAATCATGAGAATTTTAGGATCTCCCCTCACCGGAGCATCTTCTTCTAAGTTTACTTGGGACAGTTCTACTTTTTGTAGCCATACTCTTGGCTTCCTTCTTCAAAGATTTTTTCATTTTCAAGAATATACTTTTGACCAGCTTTTCTTTTGCTTTCATTGGGTTTAGCCACAACTTCGGACTCTCTTGAGTCTTAGCTTTTGTCACGTTGAACAACCACATTCTTCTTGAAGCAACTTCTTCCATTTTCGCCACACTTGGCCTCGTCTTAGAGAGAAAGCAGAGTCTCTACGATCAAGAAACCTGTTGGTCTTTTTGGACTTATGACCATTTTTGTTCTTCTTTAAGATCCGTGAAATGGTGGCTTCGATCCTCTTCACTTTCTTCTTGTTGTTGCATCTTTCTTAGCCTCCTTAGAGTCTCTATGTCGAGGACTCTCTACAGAATGTTAGTTGTAGATCCTTGAGGCTCTTCGACTTGTCTTGCCCTTAGCTTTCTCTTGCCCTTGCTTTTTTACGGCAAGAGCAGAGGGTTCTCCTTATCCGCTTTCTTCTTCTTCTTCAACTTCTTCGACAAACACACATTCCTCCCGGAAAGCCCGCTTCCTTTTGTTCCCCAGTTCTCCCACTGGACTCTGTCATCATTCTTACATAATCAGCAGGGTTCCTTTCCCAGTTCTTAAACAACTGTTGTGTCATTCTTCGATTTGGGTTGATGGCTTCTCCTTCATCATCCCCAATTTTGTCACCCAATGCAGATTATAGAATGATGCTAATGAATCTCCCATACAAACATCTTCTTGAGTGCTCTTTGATTTCTTGAGTTGACGATCCACTTGCCGATCCACTCGAGTAATATAGCCCCATAGTTGAGTGTGAGTACCATGAACCATGGCGTACATGAGCTTGAGCTGAGTCTCATTTATCGAGTCATGACCTGAGCTCTTGCAGCAGATGCATTTCCCAATAATGTCAGCCAAAAATTGTACCTTTGAGGGAACTCCTTCTTTTTGTAGCCTTTCACAGAGGGATTCTTCTTGTGGTGCATTTTCTTCAAGCCCTCTTGGAAGCTTATCTTTGTCTAGAAATGGGTGCCCCAATTCTTGAAACCTAGGGCCGATTGAAGTTTTTTCCTTAGCCTCATTTCAACTCCTCTTACTCGTAGTAGTGATGGTGTTGTGTTCAGACACTCCATTCTTGTAGAACTCCTTCACTAGCTTGGGATAGATGAGGGTGTGATGCTGCTCAGTGCCTCTTTGAGACCACGCCTTCTTCAAGTAGTGCTAAGGTCTTGTGAAATTTTGTGGAGCATCCTTGAACTCATCATCAAAGCAGTCTCAGAGTCTGAAATTACATTTGAAAAACCATTGATTCTCATAGTTGAGAAGTGGGATACGATCGAGCTTTCTTTTGAGTTAGGGTTTTGCTTTGAGAGAGAGAGAGATAATCTTTTGAACTTGATTTCAAAAACACGGCCCAATTTGTACTTGTAGCTTTCCTCTCTCTTTTTGACTTAGTGGGACAGTGTCGCCTTTGCTTGGCTCTACGATTTTGATTGCATGAATGACCGATGTACTTGAGTTTCCCTTTTCGAGTCTTAGGATGACTACGATCGAGATGAGTCTTAGGATGAGTCACGATCGATCGTAGAGTACAGTCTTGAGTCGTCGTTCAGAGTCCATCCTGCGCGATCGTCGAGTCTGTCCGTGATCGTTGAGTCGATCACCATTCGTAGAGTCCGGCCCCACGATCATCGAGTCCGTCCCGATCCTTGTGATGAGTTTTGACTAAGCATTCTTTTTAAGGTAACTCGTGAAGGGCCAACCTCTTGTGTGATTCAAGGGTTAGGTTTGTCCTCGAGGCACCTCTCTTAGAGATTGCATTGTTATGAAGCTTGTCATCATCACAGGATTCACTTTGCTTGTTGGAAGGGCTTTTGGTCATCGTCGAGTCTCGCACTATGATAGTTGAGTCTTTGCTACGATCGTTGAGGTAGTTGTCTCTTCGGATTTCACGATCGTGAAACTTCCTTGATCATCATCTCTACGATTTTGAGTACGCCTTTATATCTGTAGTGGTTAGCACAATCTAGAGCATACATTTCATGGTTGAAGATTTAGCATGCCTAGCTCACTTATTAACTTGTTAAAACTGGATTCATCTAGTGGTTTTGTAAAAACATCGCAAGTTGATTTTCAAGTAGGGATATATTGTAAAGATATAGTTCCATTTTGCATATGATCCCTAATGAAGTGATACCTTATTTCTATATGCTTGGTCCTAGAATGCATGATGTGATTATGAGTTATTGCTATGGCACTTGTGTTATCACAAGTGTATGGGAATAGATTTGAAATCAAACCCATAGTCACTAGTGATTTCTCATCCATAGGATCTCGAGAGCACAAAGAAATACTACAAAAAGAATATATTAAACTCAATTTCCAAGTTGAAGTAGACACCGAGTTTTGCTTTTTGCTAAACCAGACACAAGTCTGTTTCAAGAAGTCGACAGTGCCATTTGGTTTTTTTTCTATCTATTTGCAGATCCCGCAAAATCAAGATCTCGTATCCTATCAGTTCAAATGAGGATTCCTTGGGATACCATAGCCCCAAGTAGGTGTACCCTTGAGATACGAAGATCCTCTTTTTACAAGCAGATAAATGTGACTCTTTAGGGTTAGCCGAAATCTAGCACATATGCATGTTGCAAACATTATATCCGGTCTCATCGCGAGTTAGGTATAAAAGAGAACCGATCATACCTCTCGTATTGAGTGATATCAATACTTTTTACCTTTCTCATCCTTGTCAAGCTTGTTGCGCAGGAGCAATTGGTGTTTTCATGGGAGAGGGTGATTCCATGCCATACTTCTTTAGTAAGTCTTTGATGTATTTGGCTTGGTTGATGAATATTCCTTCATCACCGCTTCACTTCACTACCAAGGAAGAAATTTTCAAGGAAGAAATTCAAATCACCCATCATGCTCATTTCAAACTTGCTCGCATTAGCTTTAGAATCTCTTACATAACTTTTCGTCAAGAGAAAAAATGATATCATCAACATATATTTGAACTAGTAAGACTTTGTCTTTATGCTTTCTAAGAAATAATGTGGTATCTACTCTACCTCTAGTGAACCCATTTTCTATTAAGAAGTTAGTCGTTGTTTCATACCATGCTCTAGGTGCTTGTTTAAGACCATATAAAGCTTTATCTAATATAGACATAATTGGAAAGAGATGGATTGATGAAACCGGAGGTTGTTCTACGTAGACTTCTTCTTGAAGCTCTCCATTTAGAAATGCACTCTTGACATCCATCGGAAGACTTTGAACTTCATGTGGCAAAGAAAGGCAAGAAAGATTCGATGGCTTTAGTCCGCGGGTGCAAATGTCTCATCATCATAGTCAATACCTTCTTCTCGAGAATAGCCTTTGCCACTAATCTTGCCTTGTTTCTGGTGATGACCCCATCTTCATCCATTTTGTTCCTGAAGACCCACTTGGTTCCTATGACAGGATGACTCTTTGGTCTTGGTACCAATCTCCACACTTTGCTTCGTTCAAATTGGTTGAGTTCTTCCTGCATGGCTTCTATCCAACTGGAGTCTTCCATAGCATCCTCTATCTTCTTTGGCTCTATTTGTGACAGGAAGCTTAGATAGAAGCATTCATTCTGAGTAGCAGCTCTTGTTTTAACTCTTGCACTTGGATCTCCAATGATTAGATCCTGAGTATGATCCCTTGCCCATCTGTTCCCTGTTGGGACATCTGTCCTGATCCCTTCCTATCTTAGGTCTTCAAGGTCTATCTCTTCTTCTTGGAGTGGAGGCTCGCTGTCTTGGATGGACCTCTCTACGATTTCATTATCATGCTCTACGATTTCACTGTCTGGTACTACGATCGTAGTGTTGAGCTCGACGATTGCATTCGTAGTGTCTGCACTATCGGTCGAAGTAGTGTCTCAGAGGCACCGCTTTGTTCTAAGTCGGTTTCATCAAAGATGATGTATTGAGACTTCGACATTCAAAGTGTCTTCGTTGAACACCCCGTAAGCTTTCTTTGTCATGGAATATCCAAGAAAGATCCCTTCATTCGACTTCAATGGAATTTTGTCGACATCGCTTTCCATTGTTGAGAATATAACATGCACAACCAAAGACATGGAAATAGTCGACACTTGGCTTCCTTCCTTTCCACAGTTCAGTAGGGTGTCCTCGATCGTAGAGTGAATTAATGATCCATTACTGTGTGTAGCATGCAGTGTGTTGATGCCTACCGCCTGTAGTATTATTCAGCAGCATAGTCAGCCGCTAGTAGGGTCCTTCCAAACCTCTATCGAGTTCTATTCTTTCTTTCAAAGAACTCCATTTTGTTGAGGAGTTCGTGGAGTCGAGAAGCGATCGATGCCATTGTTCGAAGGTAACTTGTCTATTTTTCGAGAAATCGAATTCTCTTCCATGATCACTCCTTATTGCCTTGATTTTCTCTCCTTTCTCATTCATCACCAGTCTGAACATCTTGATTAATTTGAGCTCGTTTCATCCTTTGAAGTTAGGAAGAATACCCATGTGAATCTGGTGAAGTCGTCGACTATACGACTAGAGAGTATCTTTTGCCTCCAAGACTAGCTGTTGGGATTGGTCCAAAAAGATCCATGTGGAGCAGCTGCAAGGGTTTGTCAATGGAGTTGGCAGTCTTGCTCTTGAATGAGCTTCTGGTTTGCTTTCCAAGCTGGCAGGCGTTGCATGGCCTTTCCTTCACAAAGTTGAACTTGGGTAGGCCAGCTACGAGATCTTTTGATGCCAGTTTGGACATGTTTTTGAAGTTTAAGTGAGACAGCCTTCTATGCCATAGCCAGCTCATTTCCTCAGATGCTTTTGCCAGAAAAAATATTGTCTCATCAGAGCTTAGTTGACCAAGATCTACTATGTAGACATTTCCTTTTCTTGTTCCGGTCAGCTTTATGGCAGATGTCTTCAAATCTTTGACTAGACATTAGTTGTTGAGAAATGTTACTTGGTGACCCTTATCGCAGAGTCATCGATACTTAGAAGGTCAGGTTGAGTCCTTCCACATAAGCTACTTTGTTGAAAGATACTGCACCATTGCCAGCAGAGCCATATCCTCTTGTCTTGCCCGAGCCGTTATCTCCAAAGATGACTAAGGGACCCTCCTTTTCTACATAGTTGGATAGTAGAGCTTTGTTCCCTGTCATATGCCTCGAGCAACCACTATCCAGATACCATGTTGAGGTCGTGGAGCTCTTTTTCTGTCAAAACATTTGAACCTTCATTTTGGTACCCATATTTGTATGGGTCCTTCTTTGTTAGTGCCTTTGGGGACCCAAATTTGTTTAATCTTGGGTCTCACATGCATGGAATTATAATAACACTTTGTAGCCCTATGACCATATTTTATGCATATGAAGCATCTATTATAATGAATGTGTGTGTGTGTGGTGATTCATCTTCCACTTGGACTTGTGTGGTTCCTTAGTTAACCTTTCCGTTAAATTGATTCTCTCTTTCTTCCACGTGTCCTTAGGTTTCATAAATAGTGATGAGTGTGCCTTTACTCTCACTGTACCTTCCCAGTTGATTCGTAGAGTTGATTTTGTTTGACTTCTACGATTCTTCGAGGTTGGTAAGTAGAGAGGTGGGTTACTCTTTTCCTCGATGAAACCTAGACCAACGTGAGATCCTTTACTTCTCTGAGTATAACTAGAGACAGTAGAACAAGGTTGAACTGGTTCTTCCAACTATGAGGATTTCACAAAAGCAATGCCTCTACCAAAACTTGAGACATTACTAGTGCTAGTTTCCATTGTCTTTTCCACACTTAGCTCTGAGATGGATTCCCCAAAGCCTAAGCCTGTTTTGTCGAATGTGCTTCTCTGACTAGAGAGCAGGCAGTCCATGGATGATGAGGATCTGTTCCATGCAGAGATAGTCTTCTCTAGATCCTCAATTTTAGAGGTTAGCTTAGACTCTCTTTGTGCATGATGTGTGTTTGTCTGTTTTAAAGTTTCATTCTCAGCTTCAAGCTTGGAGAGAAGATTAGTACTTAGAAGGGCTGTTTCAAGCTCTTCTTAAACTTTCTTCTCTCTCCTCTGAAGAAGTGAATGATCTTTAGACAAGACTCTGAACCACTTCATGTATTGATGTAGGTCAGTGGTTATGCCATGCAAAGCAGTTCTTAAGTCACTTATATCTACATCAGGAGAATTAAAATCAAATACCTCATCGATACTTACATCATGTATGTTTAGGCTTTGTTTGTCCTTTGCATGTTTGGCCATTAAGCACAGATTGGCCATATGTGGTTCTTCCTCATCTCCGGAGTCTGCATTTGAGTCATTATCTGAATCACTCCACGATCCTCCGGCAACCAGGCCTTTGTCTCTTTTTTGAGGCCTCTTGGTTCCTTTGTATTCTTTCTTTGCATGAGATTTCTTCTTTAGTTCTTCTTTGATAGGCTTGTTGCAGTTGGCAATGAAATGACCAGGTTTCTTGCAGTTGTAGCATAAATCATTCATTTGTTCCTCGGTCGACGTAGTTCTTGACTTTCTTTTGGCTCACGGTTCGCGCTTTGTCGCATGAACCTTCTTAGTCTCTTTACCAAAGATAGCAAAGTCATCGTCATCATCTTCATCATCATCGAGTCAATCTGGTGATGACTTTCGATACACTTTCATTTGCCTTGAGAGCAACACCCTTATCCTTTCTTCTTCCTTCCGATAAGGTTTTTGGTAGCGTTGGGTCACTCCAGTTTCAGACGTCGGGAGATTTCCATACATTGTTGAACTGTCATCTCATTAAGATTCTTTGATTCTCTTATTGTTGTGGTCTTTGCATCCCACCGCTTTCGGTAGGGCTCTCATGAACTTTATGGTTAGATCCTTGTTAGGATAGATCTTCCCATACTTCGTAGAGAGTTGAGCAGAACGTTAAATCTTTCATAAGTTGCATACCACGCTTTTCCCCCATACGAGCGAACATTTCATATCGCCGTGTCGAGAGACCGCTTGTTCTCTCCGACTTCTTCAGCCTTCCTTCGTGCATAATCAGCAGATTGCTTCCCAAACTTCCTTAGTTGCTTTTCTTTGTTTACAACATTTTCAAACAGATCGTCCTCTAAGGATTGGAACAGGATGTTCTTTCGCTTTTTATCAAGTTTGGACAACTCTCTTCTCGTGTCTCATCCATTCTTCTTTCACTTTGATTTGTACTTCTGTTTGGATCGTCAATGGTGGTGCAAGCTTTGTTGGTATATAGGGCCCATTAAGAAACAGTCTCAAATAGATCTTCATCTATTGAGTCCATGTAAGCTTGCATCCCGACTTTCCAGTTAGCAAATTTATCCTTGTTGCACATTGGTGGCTTCACGCCTCCCCTCGGTCTGGATTCGATTAAGCTTGATGAAGTGCCATTTGGATCTACTAAAGCATGTAAGCTATAAAATAGAACCCGCTTTGATACCAATTGTTAGTTCCTAGAAAGGCACAAGTTATCTAGAAGGGGGTTGAATAGATATTTGAAAAATTTTTGTTTTAACTTGTTCTTAGATAATGATTAAAACTTTCATGAATTAGTATTTGTTTTAATCTTCTTTACCAAGCAATGGAGTTATGAGCGAGTAAGGTAGTTATAGCGAGATATAGAGATTATAGCGCTTATAACATGAATATAAATGACACGATTGTTTTAAGTGGTTCAGAGCACTCAAAGCTCCTAGTCCACTCTTCTTCACTCAACGTAGTAGGATATCCACTAAGGATGTCTTTTACAATCTTCCGAATCACATGATTCCTTCTAGACCCGGTGAGCCTAGAACTTCTCTAGTTCACTCTTGAACTCTTCAAGTCCAAGCAGACTTGGCTTTTTACGATTCACTCATTTAACTCTTCAAGTCCAAGCAGACTTGTTATACTTCTTCATTGATTGATAGTTGTTGAGTTCTTGATGGTTGCTACTCAGTTGCTGTGTAAGCACTGGTTCGTTAAGAACTGAGTAGCTGAGCAAGCTTTGCAATATCTCAGATCGTAGAGTTGAGCTTGAGAGAGATGTTCACGTTGTTTGATTAATGCTTGCTTTTCTCTCTCATCTGTCTGATCTGTATATATGTGATGTTGAAAACTATCCGTTGGATCCATCCGTTGTGGCATTAAATGCATCTGAACTTTCTGTACTGTGATGGAGACATTTCTGCACATCTTCTGAATTTTGCATTCTGGCCCACTGACACTGCAGGCTGCTTTCTCACCTACCACCTGAAAAGGTGTTTTGTCCCTCTTACCCATAGTACTATCCTTAGCTTCTTCAATACGCTTCTTTGTTGCATACTAAGGATATTTCATATAATCTGGGACTGATGAGCACTGCAGCATCTGGGATCCATTCCTCACTTGTTGAAAACACAGATCATTCGGCTCGACGTTTTCTGACGTGAGACAGATGATGCTCTACGATTTGGATCGTGGTGTTCTACGATTTAGATCGTAGTGTCTTTTACATATTTGCACACTACGATGCAATTAGTTGAGAGCACTACGATTTCCCTTTAAAACCTTCGTACACTACGATCTTCTCTTGCTCGATCTTGTTGTTGAGACTACACGCCCAAGAGCACACTACGATCGTTGACTTGTAAACTTCATGTTTCCTTCAAAGACACTACGATCGTGGAGTTAGCTCGGCAATCGTTGGGACCACTCTACGAAGTCCGAAGAGTCTCCTTCAAGGCAGGTGCACACTACGATCTTCGTGCTCTACGTTTTTACGCCTTGACTTCCGCAATGTTGATCAAATTGATGCACTATGATTTCTTCAAGACTAATCTATTACATCTTAAGATCAACCTAACAGTTTTTGATCTTCCTATCTATACATTCTTTAAAGAATGATACACGTTGAAAGCTTAGATCAACCTAACAATTTTGATCTATCACTAAGTCCTTGTACATATATTCATTTAAGGACCTTATAAATAATTATGAACATATACATTAAAACATCAAATCATAATATGCATTCTCCCAAATGTGGTATATGGTTTTATATGATAAATTATTGGTTATAAGATGGTTTCATGAGTTTATATATGATTATAGAGAAACTAGTTCATGTATGTATGTATTTTATGAAGAAACTATATTACAAAGTGTTTATATGAAAATATATGAATATGACTTAGTTTAAAATAAAATTAAGGTTGGACTAATTGTTAATATATAGATATTGACTATTGATTTTGAAAATAGATGAATAAACATAAACATGATAGTTTGAATTAATGGTTTTGGTTGAAAAACAAAGTTACAATGATAAGTTTCATTAAAAATGTCAAAAATGGAGTTTTTGCCAAAAACATTGAAATTGGGTGTTATAAAGTTGATGTTTATGTTATTATATGTTTAAAAACATGTTAAGAGTATTGCAATTATGTTTATATGAAGTCTATATGTGTATTACATGTTAATTAGTTTGTTAGATTGGAGCTTGTAGGCCAATTTGACTTTTGTTCATGCTGTTGCCGAGGCTGGGCGCCAAAGTCTGGAGTTTGGCTGCTTGTGTTGTATTTCAAAGAAGATATTCTTCTTGCCGCAATCACGCGGTATCATCATACGTACGCCATCTCGCTTTGAGTCTGCATGTCATGCCACCATTTCGGCCAACCCACGATGTAAAAGCTGTATACTGCGAAAAATGTGAAAGTTAGCGAGAATGGTTCGACGGTTTTATTTAATTATACAAAGTCTGAAAATAAATGTTATGTGGACTGTTAAATTATGATTTCAGTAGTACTAAACTAAGAATGAGCATGTTATCAAGGGTTAACTAGTATTAGTATTAACGTAATTCGATTATGTGAATTGATAATTAAACCTACATGATGTATATACTTGTTTATATATATAAAATGTTGGTAGTGACTAATTATGTCATGATGATATATATATATATATATATATAGGGTATTGAGATTCAAGTTTTAAGGTTTAGCTTGTGCTCAAGGCAAGTTCTCTAACCCTAAAACTTCGTTGTGCAAGTTTAATTTCGTTAAGTACGTTATTGCTTTTAAATTCAATTACAATTTCGCAAGTTGCTACCTCTACACTTTCGTAGAGCTAGATTGTTTATTATTGAGAAAGTTCTTGTATCTATTGTTAATGAGGATGCAAGTATTCTAAATCTTATATTTTAATATTGAGCAAGTTTCTTTAATATGTAACTTATTATTTAGCATGCGAGTATTTATATTTTAATATTCTAGTCTTGAACAACTTTATCATTCAAATTACTATTCACTATGCATGCTTAGCATCCAATTTTCAATAACCTTGACTTAATATTGTTCAAGCAAATTATGTTATGATTATTCAATGTTTATGCTATTAGATTATTCCTAAAGCATGATATTAATTTACAAATATCGATTCAGTTATGATTATTCCATAGCATACAGTTAGTTCTTTTGTATTCAACTAATCCTTAGTTGATGACCGTTGAATTCTAAATTACCTTGTAATGTATCCAAACCAAACCTACTTTGGTGCGGACTTGTATTCTAAATACTGAGATGAACAACTCTTTTATTAGAGGTTTACGCTTAGCGTTGAAATGGTTGTGCACAATACATCGTTTATACGAAGGTTGATCCCCTAAGTATGTGGAGTCCTTATAGTCTTATGAATGTTAAAGTTAAAGTTGAAAGATTACTTATAACTGTGGACATGATTCGTGGTCATTAGACCCTCAATAATATGTTTCAGAATGTTAATAGGACATATCATTCAGTTCTATTGAGTCTATTTCTAGCAATTGTTGTAATGTTGTAAAGTTATTCATTCTTCTTCAAGTGAGCTTTGTTTGCTCACTCTTGCATATCTATACACTTATTGCAGCTAAGGTTGAGAAGGTCAATGAACCTACCACTAGCAAAGGAAAGGGAAAAATGTACAAGTGATGAAGACTTGTAATTTTATTTTTATCGTTACGATAATAGACTTTTAAATATGATGTGATGTAATAAATTTTAAATTCCGCATTTGAATGATTGTAATTAAAGGCTAGATAACCTGGGAGATTTTTATTAAATGTAATCCTGTATGGGTAGGTTCTTATTATTCAATTTTATTATGATTGGGTAGTTAGTAATGAATATTTTGATTAAGTGAGCACCAAATCTTGAGGAAATGAAGTACCAGGATTTGGGGGTGTCACAAGTTGGTATCAAAGCTTTAGGTTATGAACCTTAGGTGGGGAAAATCTTTAGGAAGTAACCTTTGAAAGATAGTAGTGATTAACTCTTATCGAGTTTTAAGGAAGAAGTAAAAAATCACTTATGTGCTTATGTTTTTATAAGTTATGTGCCCGTGAGTGTCGAGTAGTAATGATTAATAATTAAAGCTTAAAATTTTATTGTCAGGATGACTAATGTCGGAGAATCCAGTCAAGCTAGGGAGGGAGGACCTCAGATGCCTATAGAGGAGGAGCCTCGCGACTTTCGGGTTATTTGGGAACAACTACTACCACGGGAGTCAGCCCCGTTGGTCACAGTAGTTGAAGATGAGGATGACAACGTGGAGACGGATGAGGAGGATCCCGTTGAGTTGCCACAAGAGGATGAGGATGATGAGGACGAGGAGGAAGAGACTTTGTTAACCTCGATGGCTGCTCGTATGTACGATGAAATCTACGACCATAACGTGGAACTTCAGGATACAGTTGAGGAGTTGCAAGAGATAGTAGCTGAACAACAGACCGCAATGACACAAAAAGACGGCAAGATCCAGGATCGTGAAGAACAACTAACAAATGTCGAGGAGAAACTAGTATGCATCAAGGAGAAAAAGAACAATCGATCAAAGTGGTCACGAATCAAGAACAAGTTTGAGAGAAGAAGCTACTAAGAGGGCAAGAGTGAAGGTGCCTACGAGGAAGCTTTTCAACGAACCGAATAGCGAGTGAGAGACGCAGCGATCAAAGAGGATGAAGATGGAAGAGATGGATAAAGTATTTAACACCACGATTAATCGAGCTCAAGATCGGGTCATGGGATATCCTATTCAGTTCGAGACGCTGCCATCATACGTATTAGATCGCAGAACAATGTTCCAAGTCACGGAGGAAGAACATAGTAAGGCTAAGCAATATCTTAGTAGAACATCGTAGTTGTTGTACGATGAATAAAATGTTATATAAATTGTAAATCCCAATTGTTATGCAACCTATGGGATATGACGATGATGTTGTGCTGAAATTTTTGTAGTTCAGGGAAGTAATGTAAATAGCAGTAATGCTATTGTTTTATTTTTTCAAAAAGGTTATGAATAAACAAAAGTTATTACTTTATTCAAAGTGTTATGTGTTTTTTTTTTTTGAAGCAAGTTAAGTAGAAATTACTTAAAAGAGTTGAATAATAATCTAATGAATGTATTTTTATCAAAAAATGCCTCCCAGACGTCAACCACCACGATAGAGAACCACTGAAGGAGCCAATAACGACAATGTTGATGGTAACCCCGTTCAACAACTAGTGACGCTACTGACGGAGCGTTGCAGAATCAACCACAGAACCAAGGTACAACGTTTAAGGATTTCAAGGCGGTTGGACCACGAATTAGTGGGTCCATGAATCCAATCGAGCACGACACTGGATTATGGAGATAGAAAAGGTGTTCGATGTTGCTAGGGTAAGGGAAGATCAGAAGACTGTTTTCGCAACATTCATGCTGAAAGAAGAAGCTAGTTATTGGTGGCAGGCCAATAAAACTCGTGAAGGGCTAGGGGTGATGACCTGTGATAGGTTTAAGGAAATATTCTTTGAGACCTATTTCCCGGAGAGTTCAAAGAGTTAGTTAGAAGTCCAATTTCAGGAACTAAAAACGATGAATGTATCTGAGTATGCCGCTAAATTCAACGAGTTGGCGAGGTTTGCGCCATATCAAGTCAGTACAGACGAACGCAAGGCGAAGAGGTTTGAACAGGGACTGAAGCCCTAGTTGTACAGTAGGGTTTCCCTGTTTTGATTGAAGACTTTCCTTGAAGATGATGGAGAAAGCAATACTCATTTGAAGGTGGAGGCGAGGCGGTGACAAAGTTCAATCAGAACGAGAAGAAGAAGAAGAATGAGGTGGAGATCAAAAATGGAAATGGTAGTAGTGGAAATGGCAACAACAACTTAAAGAGAAAGTGGAATGGGAACGTGGGCGTTGGAAACCGGCGAGGTAACCAAACAAAACAAGAAGTTTGAAGCATGTGCTACATGCGGAAGTTTTCAAGGGTACATGCTTGATGGGTAAATGAGTATGCTTCAATTGTGGCCGGAGGGTCACATCGCCCTAAAGCGCACTCAACTAAGAAGAAGAACGTAGCTTCATGTGTGGATCCAAGGATCACTTTGCTCGTGAATGCCCTAAGAAGAAGGATGGAGTGATAACCAGAAGCAATGGAGGTAACAGTGAAGGTACTTGGGCCATTGCAGGACCTACAACATCGAATAAACCCACAGCTAGAACCTTCAACATGACTGTGCAAGATGTTGTGCAATCAAAAGATGTCATGTCAGGTATTATCTCAATCAATGATATAAATGCTTATGTATTATTTGATTCGGGTGCTACTTGTTCGTTTATATCTGATGAATTTGCTAAGAGGTTAAGAGTGCCTAGTGAAGAACTAAATTTTCCTTTGAACATAGAAATTGCGAATAAAGAAGTAATCCCTGTTAGATTCGTATACAAGAACTGTAGGGTGAACATTAAGGAAAATATCTTTATGGTAGATTTGATTCCAATTAGACTTGGAGAGTTTGATGTTATTTTGGGAATGGATTGGATGTTCAAGTATGAGCGGTAATTGATTGCCAAAATAAGTGTGTAAACCTTATGACTCCGTCAAAGGTAATATTCTATGGTAGCAAGTCGCCTTGACAAATGAAATGTCTGACGATTATGCAGGCCAAGAAATTGTTGAGTCAAGGCTGTGTGGGCTATTTAGCTTACATAGTCGATACTCATAAGAAGAATGTAAAACTAGAAGAAATACCAGTGGTGAGGGAATTCGATGACGTGTTTCCAGAGGATTTTTATTAAATGTAATCCTGTATGGGCAGGTTCTTATTATTCAATTTTATTATGATTGGGTAGTTAGTAATGAATGTTTTGATTAAGTGAACACCAAATCTCGAGGAAATGAAGTACCAGGATTTGGGGGTGTCACATGCACCCTAATTTCGAGGATGAAATTTCATAAAAAGGGGAGGTTGTAAGACCCCAACTTTTATGAATAAAGAAGAATTTTCTCGAAATATATTTTTGAATATTATGGTGTGGATTTGATATAATGTTGTAGTTGTGGGTATTATTTTCAAATTTTACAAAGTAAGCAAGTGGTTATATAATCTTCGATTGGTCGAGGAATATTGGTTTTAACAGGGAATATTCGTACGACGGCACAATCATTGGTGGACCCCACAACGGAAGTATTGTCGTAGTTAGAAAACGACATAATTATCTTTTTAAAAAACTAACGGCGAAAGTTTTACCGTTAAACTGTTGAACTACCCTAGTAGTAAACTGATAATGGCGTGGTTGTATAGTAGCACGTGGTATTGATTATTGATGCTTACGTGAGAAGTCATTCATTATACTCAATTATTGCTCTGAATAATTATTGCGATAATATCTTTCATATTATTGATTCAATAATTGTCATAAGATCATCGCATAATATTTTATATTATTAAATCAATAATTGAGACGACAAAGTTATTCATATTATTATTTGCAATATTGACAATGTCTCAAGTTTCATCGAGGAGAGGTTTGGTCACCTAATTGCGGCACCAATAAGGAGAAATCCTTATCTAAAGCCCCTCTTTCCAGGAGCGACACTGGTTGTTAAATATTGTGAGTTATAATATTAATGATGAATAAGTTGTGTTGATTAAAGATGAAATTGATAGTTCCATTATGTTGGGATTATTAGTTTTAGTGGAAATCGACATTTATTTCGATAATAATTGATGTCTGGAGGTTATATTGACCAATCGGGTAATTAATCGGATAAATGAGCAATTAATTGTTATTATTTCAATGCTTATAACTATTTGTTCACATATGTGTACTATTGATTCACATTCATGTACTATTAGGGGAGGTGGTGCAAGATTGATAATACTTGCATGACTAAATTTAAACTAGAGGTATAGATGAAGGTACTATACTGTAATTAGTTTTTTCACATGATTATACTATTAAGTCACATAAATGAACTATTAATTCACATTATTTACTATTAGGGGAGATGGTGCAAATTTGATAATACTTTCAGGACTAAATTAAAAATGAAGAAAAAGAGGAAAGTATTATACTGTAATATTTTGAGCCCCAAAACGTGCAATTATCGAAACTATATTTTCCTATAAATAGAAGCTCATTGTGACGCCCCCAAAATCGGTATACATCACCTATTCTGAGTTGCCAAAAACATGGTACAAAATTCAAATACAACTTAATTATACAACAGTCGTGTAAAATACGACTAAATATATGCTGTGAGTTTTAATACAAATATTGTCATCTAGACAATATACAAACTCAATGGGGTCCTCATTACATTTATTATCACACTATTTCATAGAATAGTGAGGACTACTAATGCTATTATCTGGACCATCACTCTGTTCCCCGACTAGTCCCTGCTATGTTCTCATTTCCTGAAGAGAACAACGAAAGAAAGGGCGAGCTCAACTAGCCCAGTAAAAAATATTATGACTAAGATAATGTTCAATAAATTATCATTAGCCTTCAACAGTGTTAAACTGATAAAATATAACAAACATCAAGTTTAACTGCAACGGAATAAGCAATCCATTAGAAGAGTCAAGTAGAGAATAAAATCTACTATCTTCTATGATTTAAAAGGTTTTTCACGACTTTTATCGCTGAGACTCAGCTTAATAAATAATCCACATCATCCCTGCACTACGGCCAATGATATTCATTAGTATCACAACCACAAATTATCAATGCACCAAAGCCAAGAATATTCGTGTATTCATCAATGGTCATGATCATGCCAACAACTGTCCATCAATGCACTACGGGTCAATGAGGACTTTTCCCACATCATTTGTAACATTACGGTCATGATTACACCGAATAATCCCTGGTCATAATCATACCAAGTCCATCTATGCACTACATGCCACAGATGACTTTCAACATAATATAAACATGAGGATGATGACAATGATATAAGAATTCAATAAAACAAGTTTAAGAATTAATTTATCCAGGAACTAATAATGTCCAAATTGTCAACATGATACTTCTTTGTAGAGTAACACTCAAGAATACTCAGAAGAATATTTCCATGAAAAGATATCTTTGGATGAAGCACAAATATCAAGGATATTCCACTAATTTCATGGAGTATAGAAGTCAAAACTTTAACCAATTTGAGTATAATAAAGAATGGAATAACAAAAGAAATCACCGGGCATGCGATAGGCCATACATGACGAGTTATTCCAATGAGAATAATAAATAATGAAATCGGTCATGCATAGAACGCACGCAAGCGGAGATATTCCAACAGAATAATAAATAATGGAACCGGTCGTGCGAAGCGCAGCGCACGAGGATGTTCCAACGAGAATAATAAACAATGGAATCCCGGTCATGCGAAGCGCATGTAGGCAGGATGTTCCAACAAAATAATAAATAATGGAATAATGGAAGAATTTCACCAAGTATAGGGTATCCTACATATACTGAGTTATTCCAATAGAATAATAAATAATGGAATAACAAAAGAATTTCACCGATAAGAAAGAAGGAATACCCTAACAGAGTACAACAAATAATATCCCTTACCGTAAAAGAGTATTTTGACTGGTAGGGTGAGGATATACTCAAAAAAAACTTGCACTACGCTCAAAGCTTTCTTAAACTCTAAAGAAATACGCTCAAGATTATAGAAGAAGAACTCTATTTATAGTTTCTCTCTCTAGAGTTTCAGTGAATTTGTAAGAAATAATGAAGGAATGAGCTTCTATTTATAGAAGAATGGACTGCATAGTAACTAATTCATGAACGGTCCAGATTGATTTATAATAAAATATAATATATTCTATTTATAATCTAATAAAACGAATAACTTTATAAAAGTATTCTGTTTTATATAAAAAGGTTTTACTATGCAAACACTATGCAGGCACTATGCATAATAAAATATATATTCTAATTATTGTCTAATAAAATAGATAACTTTATAAAAGTATTCTATTTTATATAAAAAGATTTTACTATTAGTCTAATAAAACGAATAACTTTATAAAAGTATTCTGTTTTATATAAAAAGCTTTTCTGTTTTATTAAATTAATAATACTAATAAAACAAAGCTCATCATAATTATTATAATTCACAATATTAATCGACCGGGTCGTTTTCAGGAAAGAGGGGGCTTTCCAATAAGGATTTCTCCCCATTGGCGCGCAATTAGGTGACCAAACCTCTCCTTGACAGAACTTCTAGACATCGTTAATATTGTAAATAATAATATTAATAACTTTGTCATCTCAATTATTGATTATAAAATATTGACAATAATTGAATCAAATAACGTGAGATATTATACAGCAATTACTGTAATAATAATTGAACAAAACTGAGTGACTTCTCACGTAAGCATCAATAATCAATCTGGTAGTGCTCTTCTTTGTGCAACTACGCCAGACATTCTTGTACTTTTAACACCGGTGTTTCAACAGATTAACGGTAAAACTTCCGCCGTTATTTTCATAAAGTATTTTGTCATTTTTTCAATCCAAACAATAATTAGTTATGGGGTCCACCAATGATTGTCTTGGTTGTACGAATATTCCCCGTTAAAAGCGAATATTTCCGACCAATCGAATATTATATAACAACTTGCGTACTTTGCAAAATTTATAAATATTACCCACAACTATAACATTATATCAAATTCGTTCCATAATATTCAAAAATGATATTTATAGAAAATTCATCTTTATTCATAAAAGTTGGGGTCTTACAACCTCCTCTTCTTATGAAATTTTGCCCTCGAAATTAGGGTACGTACCTGGTATGTCGAAGAGGTAAGGATACCTTGATTTCATTTCAGATTCTAACTCCCAAGTCATTTCCTCAACATCGCGGTTTCTCCACAAAACTTTGACTTGAGGTATAACCTTAGAGCGTAGAATATGTTCCTTCTTATCCAAGATTTGAATAGGAATCTCTTCATACGTCAGATCTTCCGCTATTTCGTCCGGTTCTAACTCAATAATGTGGTTCGGGTCTTCCAAATATTTACGTAACATGGATATGTGAAAAACGTTATGAACACGAGACATACTTGGTGGTAAAGCGAGTCTATAGGCCATAGTTCCTACTCGATCGAGGATTAAAATGGGTACGATGAATCAAGGATTGAGCTTTCTCTCTTTCTAAATCTCGTAACTCCTTTCCATGGAGCAACACGTAACAACATATGATCTCCTATATCGAATTCCACGTCCTTTCGATGAAGATCAGCATAACTCTTTTGTCGATCTTGTGAAGTTTTTATACGTTATCGGATTGTTTGAATCTTTTCCGTATTCATACGTACCAACTCCGGTCCAAATAACGTTGCTTCACCCACCTATCCCAGCATACTGGAGAACGACACTTTCTTCCATACAACGCCTCAAATGGAGCGACGCCAATACTTGCTTGATAACTGTTATTGTAGGAAAACTCCACCAATGGTAAGAACTTATCCCAACTTCCTTGAAGTTAAGGATCTGAGTCTTAATAAATCTTCAAGAGTTTGAATAGTCCTCTCCATCGCCTGTTAAATCGAGGAAGATATGACGAGCTAAATCGTAAATCTGTGCCCATAGCTTTTCGCAAACTAACCCAAAATCGTGAAGTGAATCTTGGGTCTCAATTAGAAACTATGGATCTTGGCATACCATGCGATCTTACAATCTCGTTTATGTACATCTGAGCAAGGCGTTCAAGTGTATAAGTTTCTCGTGTCGGTAAGAAATGAGCGGACTTGGTCAATCTATCAATAATGACCCAAATTGCATCTATACCTTGAGAAACCTTTGGAAGGCCGTGCTTGAAATCCATAGTAATGTGCTCCCACTTCTATTACGGAATTTTAAGTGGTTACAATGGACCTTTTGGTACTTGATGCTCGCTTTAACTCGTTGACAAGTTAGATACCTTGAGATAAACAAAGACTATATCTCTCTCTTCATATTGCTCCACCAAAATGTATTTATTTAATATCATGATACATTTTGGTACTCCCAGGATGGATTGCAAACGGTGTGTTGTGCACCTCCAACATGATTTTATACTTTAAATCAGGGTCGTTAGGAACATAAAGTCTTGAGTTGACTCGAAGTATTCCTTCTTCATCGATTCTTGCTTGAGCATAGCACCTTCTGCTTGCACTTTCTTCCTCATCACGCATCGGCTCCAGTGCAGTAGCTCAAGCGACTTTAACTTTATCAATTAAAGTCGGTTTTACTCGTATATTCGTCATCATCACATGGGTCCCTGGAGTCTTTAACTCTATCTCCATCCTTTGCAAGTCTCACAAAATGGGCTTTTGTGTTGACAATATCGCACTCGTACTTGTATATGATCTTCTACCCAATGCGTCAGCTACCACGTTCGCTTTTCCAGGATGGTATTGGATGGTATGATCATAATCTTTCAACAGTTCAAGCCAACGTCGTTGTCGCATGTTGAGTTCCTTTTAAGTGAAGAAATATTTGAGGCTTTTATGATCTGTAAAGATCTCCACCTTCTCCCCATACAAGTAATGCCTCCAAATTTTAAGTGCGAAGACAACAACTGCTAACTGGTCATGAGTAGGATAATTCCTCTCATATTCTTTAAGTTGTCTTGAGGCATAGGCTATGACTTTCCAATGTTGCTTAAGAACACATCCCAACCCTTTGCCCGAAGCATCACTGTAGATGACAAATCCCTCTGAGCCAGATGGTATTGTCAACACAGGTGCTGAAATGAGTCTCCTCTTGAGTTCTTGAAAACTCTTCTCATATTCTTCGCTCCAACCGAACTTTTTATCTTTTCGAGACAGCTGAGTTAATGGAGTATGTAAGACCCCAACTTATTATTAATGAAATTTAATTTTCTCTATTTATTATTTTGAAATAGTAAGGATTGATTTGATTAATGTGAATAGTTATGGGTAAAATACGCAAATATTTCAAAATAAGCAAGTGGTTATAAAATATTCATTGTTGTCGGGTAATATTCGTTTGGTCGTGGAATATTCTTCTTTGTCGGGGAATATTAAATGACGACGGCGCAAAGATATTTTGTGGGCCCCATAACTAAAAAGCGATTGGATGAAGAAAGCGACAAATATAAGTGGTTTAAAAATAACTTGGCGTAGTTATTACTCAATTATCTTTGTTAAAATACTCAAGGTGGTTAAAACACAAGATGTAGCACACGATTGCACCAATTATTGATTCTTACGTGAAGGCACTACTCGATAATGGTTACTGATAATTCTTATTCGATATTTTATTGATTTAATAATTTTTGCGTTGATATTTTATATTCATTGTTATTTCAATAATTGTCATTACACGGTATTTTTCATTATCGAAGCAATAATTCATATTATCTGAATAATATTATTAGATAACATTATTGGCAATGTCTAGAAAGTTACATCTAAGGAGAGGTTTGGTCACCTAATTGCACGCCAAGAAGGAGAAATTCTTATCGAAAGCCCCCTCTTTCTAGAGGCTGCACTGGTTGTCGATATTGTGATTACTGTAATATTATTTGTGAATAATTAATTATTGATTCATATGATGAGGAAAATATTGATTTTATGTGTATATAGATGGAGAAAATTTTTAATGTGACAATTGTTGAAAATTGAAATTTTATCTTTTTTTACGATAAAATAATTCATTTAAATATATTATTATATTTTAATAATATAATAATGGTGATATTTTACAACGAATGTGGGATATATGAGTATACGAGGAGGAAGAGTATTTTTGTTGCAATAAATGTTTAAAACATGTTAAACATGTAAATTGGACCCCATTTATTGATTTGAAATTTGATTATAGCTTTGTAAAATCGCTTGGTTTGTGGATTTTGGTCAATTTACATTTGGAATTTGAAAAAATTTCTTACGCAAAGTTGTAGAGAATTGAATTTCCTATAAAAATTCGCGAGATTCGAATTTTCTGATAAAGGGCTATTTATTATGAATTATTGAAGTTCGAAGTCTCAAAATAATTAATTTTTGGAAGTTTTAATTATTTTTATTTAGAAAAACGTTTTTGTTGTTTATGGACATGTGTTAGGTGTTTGAGATCATTTGGTAGGATGGCATAGAAGATTTATTATATATATTAATATTATATTAAATTTTTCGCTTTGGTGTTCTAAGCAATTTCTATAAATAGGATGCTTGGGTTAGAATTGAAAATCACACTGTAAAGCTGAAGTTATCTCTCTCTATATTATCGGCGTATTCTTGTGAGTATTTTGAGTATACTTTGAGTATTGCTATGCTCTGCATGCAAGTTCAAGTCATAACCTATATCAGGTGTTTCAACTAAATCTTGTCTTTCGAGGTAAGGGATATTATTTTTTTTTCAGTAATGATATTATTTCTTCAATATCATTATGTTGAAATATTGATCTGAAGTTTTTATCAAATTTGGAACTTTTTGGTGTCGGAGTTACTTATTCACGTATCTGGCCTTTATTCACGATATCACGATCTTATTCACGAATATCACGACTTATTCATCGAAAAATGAAAAATTTTCTTTTCGGTCAAAATATCTCTATTACGGATACTAGCTTTGATTGTATCCATGTTTTGATCATTCTTGAATTTTACACCACTATAATTATTTTTGAGGTATTTTTTGTACATGGATAAAACAAATACGAATCCTTAATCCTTAATCCTTGTCATTTTGTTTCCTTTGGATTCGTTTCTTTAAAAATATTTTTCATCATCTTGATCTTAAATGATGATATTATTGAATATCTTTGGCACATGTAGTGCAAAGATGAATGATTTCTGAAGAATATCTTTGGGCGTAGTGCAAAGATGAGCAGTGTTTAGATGAACATGACTAAGTGATGAATATCTTTGGCCTGTGAGTACAAAGATGAATATTTGATTCGAGATATATATTGATCGATGTTACGGGGATAAAAGATAGAGCGATGAACTTTTAAATTCATACATAGAAGATAGTAGTTTGCATTCTCTACTTAACTCTTCTAATGAATTATTATTTCATTGCGAATATTGATTTAAAATTTGTTGTCTATTCAGATACGTGAGACCCCAGATTTTATCAATAAAGATTTAAATTTTGTTGAAATAATTTTTTAATATTATGGTGTGAATTTAAGATAATATTATAGTTGTGGGTAGTATTTATAAATTTTGCAAAGTATCACAGTGGTTATATTATATTCGATTGGTCTGGGAATATTCGGTTTAGCGGGGAATATTCGCATAAATAGCTCAATCATTGGTGGACCCCTAATGAAATTATTGTCGGATTGAAAGCGACAAAAATATTTTATTGAAATAACGGCGGAAGTTTTACCGTGGTTATTGTTGAACTACTCAGTAGTAAAAGTACGATGTCGTGTGGTTGCATAGTAATACTGCGGTATTGATTATTGATGTTTATGTGAGAAGTCACTCGGTTTGATTCCATTATTGCCGATTAATAATATGAATTATTATAGCGATAATGACGTTTTGTTTTATTCAGTATTATTAACGTAATAAAAAGCGAAACATCTTTTATATAAAATAGAATACTTTATTAAAGTTATTCTATAAATAGAATATATTATATTTTATTATGCATAGTGTTGCATAGTGTTTTTGCATAGTGTTTTGCATAGTATTGCATAGTGTTTGCATAGTAAAATGTTTTTATATAAATAGAATATATTATATTTTATTTAAAAGATTTTTCTTTAAATATGGACCGTCGATTTAAGTAAATCAATGGAGATAGTTCATGGATTAATTCTTATGCATTCCATTTTCCTATAAATAGAAGCTCATTCCTTCATTATTTTCTTACGAATTCATTGAAACTCTAGAGAGAAATTATAGAGAGAAGCTATAGAGAAAATTATAGAAAGAAGAAGAGTATTACGCTACTTCACTACTTCTATATTAGGTTCTTTTACGGTAAGGGTGTTATTCTTTCTTCTTGAAGAGAACTTACATTATTCCATTCATTATTATTACATTTGGAATAACTTTTGTAAAAGTGGCATACCCTATACATAAACTCATATCGCGACGTACCCTATACTTGGTGAAATCCTTATGTTATTCCATTTCTTATTATTACATTGGAATAACTTTGTATCTGTGGTTTACCCTATACTTGGTGACATTCTTCTATTATTACATTGGAACATCACATGCATGTGTGTTTACAGGACTGGTTCCGATTTTTATTATTACTGTTGGAACATCACATGCATGTGTTTTTACAGGACTGGTTAAAATCTTTATCATTCATTGGAATCCTATCTCGTGTGTTTTTACAGGATCCGGTTCCATCTTTATTATTCTGTTGGAACATCTGCCGCTTTGTGAATTTCACGACTGGTTCCGTTCCGTTATTATTATTACATTGGAATAACTTTTCATGTCTGCAATCCGCATGCATGGTGATTTCTTTTGTTATTCCATTCTTTATTATACCCGGTTTGGTTAAAACTTTGACTTTATACTCCATGAAATTAGTAGAATATCCTTGATATTTGCGTTTCATCCGATATCTTTCACGGAAATATTCTTCCGATCATTCTTGAATTTTACTCTATGAAAGCGATATTATGTTGACAATTTGGGCGTTAATAATTCATGGATTAAATAATTCTTGAACTTGTTTTATTGAATTATTATGTCATTCATCATCATCCTCATGTTATATTATGTTATCTTTGGCTTACGTGCATAGATGAACTTAGTATGATTATGACCGAGGATCATTCGGTATAATCATGACTTGATATAAATGATGTGACAAAAGTCCTCGGTGGCACTGTAATGCGGTGATGAATAGTTTTTGGTATGATTATGACCGGGGGTGATTCGGTATAGTCATGACCATTGATAACTTGATGAAAATCCTTGGCCATAGTAGTACGGGGATGATTAGATGTGGTGGTTTATTTATTGTTTGAGTCTCGGTGATAAAAATTGATGAAAACCTTTTAAAACCTAAAAGATAGTAGACTTTATTCTCTACTTGACTCTTGTTAATGGATTGTTTATTCATTGCAGATTAAACTTGTTGTCTATTGTATTTTATCGGTTTAACATTGTTGAAGGCTAATGATAATTTATTACGCATTATCTTAGTCATAATATTTCTTCTTGGGTTAGTTGAGCTCACCCTTTCTTTCCTTTATTCTCTTGAAATGAGAACATAAATTTGGGACAGTCGGGGAGCGAAGTAATGGTCCGAGAGGATAGCATTAGTAGTCCTCACTATTACGTGAAATAGTGTGATAATAGTTTGTAATGAGGACTCTTTTGAGTTTGTATAATATCTAGTAGACAAAATTTGTATTCAAACTCACGGTTTATGTCGTATATTGTACCTGACGATTATATTAGTAAGTTGTATTTGAATTTATGTACCATATAAGTGGCGACCCAAAATGGGTGGCGTATACCTAATTTTGGGGCGTCACACTTGGTATCGAGCTTAGGGATATGATCCTGGCTAAGATGTGAGATAAGAACTAGGAGGAGGAGAGGCGGAAATTCCTTCGCTAGTATGACCTACCTAAGTTTATTTGGTATTTAATTGGTCTGGTCGAGTATAGGGATAATATTTGATATATTAATTAACCCCTCGTGTTGTGGCGGTGTTTGGAAATGGCATTTGAAAATATTCACAATGGAGTGAATGTGGCCCGTTGTGACACCTTTAATCACTAATCAGGTTAATGCGATTGTCGGGACGAGGAACAAATTAGAGATATCCACGTAGTGAATGAAGAACTAATTGTTTTGAGCTGAATTAGCGCGAAGTAGCGGTGAAAGTGAGGAAGAAGAGGAAGAAGAGGAAGAAGAGGAACACGAGGAGAATTGGTTAGAAGAAATTTATGATCAAAACTTAGAATTACAAAATCGTGTTCGTGAGCTAGAAGAACGAGGTTGAAGAAGAGCAGCAAGCGGTCGTGGAACAAAGGGATCTGACAATTCAAAATTGGGTTACACGATATGTGATGCTCGAACAAAATCACGCTTTGGCGAGGTGTAAGATATTAAAGTTGGAATCGAGAATTTAAAAATCAAAGATCAATTAAAAGAAGAAACAATGAAGCGAATGAGAATTGGCGATGCATGGGTAAAAAGGACAACGTAGCGTTGATAGTGTAGTAGAAAAAGGCGTCAGATCGAATAAAGCCGAAATAGATGAAATGGACTTTGCTTTTTGAATGACAATTGGGAGAACCCAACATCGAATTTGAATTACCACATGCATAGCGGTCAACCCGAATTCGATATGGATCGGAGAATAATGATTCAAATCATAGATCGGGAATGTGAAGAAGCACTTAAGGGTGGAATGTACCTATATAGTAAAGTCGAACTTCGGTAATTTAAGCGAGGCGTTTGTCGAGATCCGAACGAAGTTATTACGGGTAAATTAATTATTGCGAAGTCTATACTTTATTCAATACAAGTTCTACCCACTCTTTTATTCTACCTAGTTGTGTTCAATGTTTAAATTTGACTCCGAAAAAAAAAAAAATATTTTTACTTTGATTTATCTATTGAAACTTCGTTGGGAGAAACCTTCGTTACCTCCACTGTTTATTAATCTTGTTGTTTCAAATAAACATTTTCACGTTACCTGTCGATCTTATCTTTTTGAAAATACTTGCCTTTGATGTGATTTTTAGGAATCAATTGGTTAGCTAATCATCATGCTTTTCATAAGGTTGTTAGCTTTTATATTTATAACCAACCTGTTATATGAATTCAAAGTAACCAAACCCTAAAGTTAATCACTGTTATATCAAGCCATAAGTAAAGAGCCCCGAACCTTTCGTTGTTAACTTCCTTGTGTGGAAATGCAAAGCGGACTTTACGTAGGCGACGTCGTGATTTGAAGATGGCAAGTTGATAGGTATCATTGTGAGGTGCCATCCGAGTTAAGGGATAGAAGTCATGGTTGGTATCAATGTGATGTACTATCCAAGTTTTGGATGAGAGTCAGCGATTTTGAATGATATCATTAATAAATTTCTTGGCGTATTCTTGAAGATTTTCTAGCCTACCCTAGGCGTGAAATCGAATTTTGTATTGACCCCAAAGTCTGAAAACCCATTTCTTAAACCCTCAAATAGTTCTTGACTAAAATGAGCAGTTTACGTGGTTTATGATGAAAGTCATAATAAAAGCATTGGAATAATGAAAATCATGGGTATTCGTGGTATTAGTAAGTTTTATGATGAGTTATGTTGGTTAGTATGTAAAAACATGAAAGTTTCTTAGAAATCACAAAGAGTTGAAAATCGATTTTGGTGAAAAGCGTAACATGAAATTCAATTGACCATATCTCTTATTATATTTTGAATTTTGAATGCGGTCAAGTCCTAGAGTTAGATCTACGAGTTACCTAACTAATCCAAGTGGAATTACTGGAAAAGGTGTTGTGGATTTTTGTGTGGACTGATTTTAGCAAAGGAGGCCAAAGCTGTAAATTTCGAAAATGCTATTGCCCAGAAACTTTAAGGGACTGTTTTGGCCACTTAAATTATGAGAAAAATTCTGGGTTTTTGGGACATGAAAGTATATGGTATAAAGTACCTCCTGTCCAAAAATGAGCTCATTCTGACTTAAAATGAGCAAGTTATGACTATTTCAATATTTAGGTTTTTCAGAGCGAAAAATGCTATAACTTAGGAGTTCTATAACTCCGATGACCATGAAATTTAAACTAGAAGCTCACGTTAACATGTGTAAGACCTTGCCAAGATTTGGGAATTTTTGGAGTTAAACTTGAGGTAGCAAATTTCTTAAGGAATTAATTAGAAATTGATTTTTGAAAAATAGTAAATGAATTTTAAAAATTCCGAGAAAAATATATTTTCATTATGGGACTATATTATGCTAAATCCCAGAAAAGAAATATTTTTGAGACTAATTTGGTATTTTTCATGAAAATAGTTTAGTTACGAACATATGAGTTAAATATGTTATGTGAAGTAACAAAGTTTAAAATAGGATTTTATGGCTAGAGAATCCTATATAGAATATATGCATATTTTTTTGATGAGGGATTTGATAATTGGTGATGATATTTTATGAGTATGGCATTTTTGAATGATTAAATGCATTATATGGTAAAGCGTAAACAATTGAGATAAATTATTTATAAATTTAAGAAGTGATTAAAATATTATTATAATATTAATGTTATTAGATTATGAGATTATTAAGTGATTGATAACATGGGGATATTCTTGAATCTCGGATAAATTATATTATAAATGTTTAATATTTATCCTTTATCTCATTTGATTGATTCTTTATATCATTATCCTCATGTTTTATATTATGTTGAAAGTAAATCGTGGCTGTAGGTGCATAGATGGACTTGGTATGATTATGACGAGGATTGTTTCGGTATAATCATAATAGTAATTGAAAACACAATTATCTTTGGTAGTAGTGCATGGATAATTTGTGGTCGCGTGATCTTAATGAATACACAATTATCTTTGGTAGTAGTGCATGGATAATTTGTGGTCGTGATCTTAATGAATACACAATTATCTTTGGTAGTAGTGCATGGATAATTTGTGGTCGTGATACTTAATGAATACCACAATTATCTTTGGGTCAGTAGTGCATGGATAATTTGTGGTCGTGATACTAATGAATACACAATTATCTT